>JAJPUD010027557.1:0-15461 GCA_023553655.1 Myrmecobius fasciatus | reverse complement strand
TTTCTTTCTTTCTTTCTTTCTTTCTTTCTTTCTTTCTTTCTTTCTTTCTTTCTTTCTTTCTTTCTTTCTTTCTTTCTTTCTTTCTTTCTTTCTTTTTCTTTCTTCTTTTGCTGAGGCAATTGGGGTTAAGTGACTTGTCCAGAGTCACACAGCTAGGGAATGTTAAGGGTCTGAGGCTGGATTTATACTGAAGTCCTCCTGACTTTAGGGCTGCTACTCTACCCACTGCACCATCTAGCTGCCCTCTAGATATAAAATTTTTGACCTGGAAAAGAGGATATTTTAAAAAGAAGTGACTTTATCTAAAGGCAATTTTTTAAATTAGAATTTTTAACTTGGAAAGAACCTTAGAGAATCTTCTATTTTTTTATTGCCCTCATCTTACAGATGGGGAAACTAAGGCCCATGAGAAGTTGGCTTTCCCTAGGTGCATGCATCTAGCAAATGGTACAGTTGGGACAAAGATAAACCTCTTCTTGCTGATATTGTTTCAGAAGAAATCCTTTTATACATAGAATCAAGTTAGTGAGAATTTGCTAGACTAGTTACTAGAAAGGCTGGAATTTTTGTTTGTTTATTACTTAACTTACACTATTCTCAGTTTTCTTATCTGTAAAATGAGAGGCTCGGACAAGCCCTTTTGTCCCTAAATTTGTGAGCCGACTTGGTTCTAGGGGAGGTAGGAAGGGAGAAGAGAAATGGAGATGGGAGGAAGAAAACTGGTAGAGGGGATAGGTTATGGAGAAACTGAGGCTGCCCAGAGTTGATTGGGCCATTTTAGGCTTGCTCTGGGCAGCAGGACACTATATCCCCCTCCTAGTTTGCTACCAATGTTTGGCTAGGCTAGTACAAAGAGGAGCTATCTTCCTTCTTCCCCTTTCTTCCCTGCCCTGGTACTGTCAGCGATCACAAGGTAGTTCTCTCAGATTATTAGCATGGAACAACTTGCCTCGGCGTCATAGACAGCCAGCAGCTTTAATAGCCACATCTAGAAGAATGGGGTAGTCAGAAGCTAGAGTAAAGGGGAAGTTATTGTTTCTCTGGTGTGATGGGCTGCAGATGGTAAGTGGCTTCTGACTTAAATGCAGCTTTATTTTTTTTTGCAAAGTTTTTGGGGGGCTCATTCTCGACACTGGGACTCAGCTGTTCCTCCACTGGGGCCATTCCACTTCAAATGGACAAAGAACGCTGATTTAGCATTCTCCTTTCTTTAAGTGCCTCTTAAATCAGGGAAGAAGATGCTTTCTGGCCATTCTAGAGAGTGTGGGAGGATGTTGAAATCCTTCACTTAATCAGAGAAAGTCATGTAAGAGTCAGTTGACTTTTCCCTAGGATTATCCATCTAGAGGCAGAAAGGGGGGGGGGGGCTGGTTAGGTTTTTCTTGGCCTGGATATAGACAGATAACAGAGAATAATGGTGGGGATAGCTTTCAATTTTTCATCCCGAGGTCAGAGGTGCCTCCTCCTGATTTTCCATAGCTAGTGAGCAGTGAGGGGTGATGAGCTTAAGACACTGCTTCATAATCAGAAGCAAAGTCCTGCTCCTCTTTGTGTGATGTAGGCTTCCTGTGGTTCAGTAGAGAGGATTTTGGTATTCGATGTGGTAAGAAGGAAGCGATGGCAACAGAAGCTTCTCACCATTTTGAAATGCTTACATTTGTGTCTCCTCTTTTTAAATCTAGAGAAAAAGGTCAGACTACATTGAGTAATAAGAGTAATAATAATTTAATAAATGCTTGTTTATGTAGAACCTTATGGCCCATGATGCACTTTATACCTATTATTCTTCATGGTAATGCTGTTAAGCAAGATAGTTTAATGATTATTTTTATTTTTCCATTTATTTAGAACAGTATTTTTTCCTAATTACGTGAAAGGACAATTTTTGATATTCATTTTAAATAGCAATTTGGGTTCCAAATTTTCTCTTTCCTTCTCTCTGCTCCCTAACATTCAAGCAATTTATAGGTTATGTATGTACAAAGTGATTATTTTTAGATAAGGAAATAAAAAACCACTACCTTTTTTTTTTTTAAACAAGAAAACTGAGGAAAAGAGTAAAGGAGGGTTTGAACCAAGGCATTCTGACATCAAGATTAGTGTTACAATGCTTCCAAAATGAATGAAGACATTAAACTTAGTACGTATATTAGTTAAATTTGTCTTCCTATTGTTTTTGTTCTCCATCTTGCTTCTCTTCAAATTGCTACTTCCGTAGAATAGAATGAGAGGACCAAAAAGGACTTAAGAAATTTTCTAGTCCAATCTGACTCTCTATTTCTGGTTATTATTTTAAAGTCCTTTCTACCATATATGAAAACCTACCTAATTATATTAAAAAAAACCTTTCAAGAAAAAATTTTAAAAAATGGTAACGGGCTACAATATTATAATTGGTATTTATGTATATAATGTATTGAAATTATTTATGCATTAATTCCTAATGACTTAAGACATTCTTTCCTCTCTGAGGTCCATTACAATCCCCAAGGTCAATCTCTTTCTCCTAACTCTTAACTTCTGATATTTGTATTTTCCTCTCTTTCTTTGTTATTGTTCAGTGTGTCTGACTCTTCTTGACCCTATGGACCATATCATAGCAGTACTATCCTTGAGGTTTTCTCAACAAAGAAACAGGAGTGGTTTGCCATTTCCTTCCCCAGTATCAATAGTCCTTCTCCTCCCTCTTTATGCTTCTGTTTTTGATCCTTCTTTGGAGTTTCCTCTTTTCTCCTTTTTCTTTTGCCCTTCCACTACTATATTCCCAGGCTCTGGCTATAAAGAAGGAAGTAAAGATAAAAAAGGGTTTTAATTAATTGACAGGTTTTATCTCTTGTGTGTATCTATGATTCTTTAGTTTTCTTGCACCAATGTAGTTTGAGATGCCCATTAACTGATCCCGTGACAATATTAAACTTGTTTGTTTTGGGCAAAGTAAGGTTTTTAATTATAAACCTTAGACCTTGGAAGTGGGGGAGAAGGAAAGAGGGACTAGCTATTCCATTGACTTTGTTCATTGTCCAATTATCTGTCTGTTCCATTGTCCCTGCCCCACCTGAGCTTCAACTTAGAGAAAATAAATAAATGGGTGAAGGGACTGGCTCTGCCAGAATGAAATGAAGGAAGGGGGAAGAGACTCTAAAGGGTTTCTTGTGAGTGTCTAGTTTGTCATCCAGTTGGGGTTAATGCCATTTAATGGCATTAAAGGAAACTCTTTAGGACTACTTATATTGTCTAAAAGAATGTAACTAGTTGTCAAGGTGGGCTTTAATGATCCAAGTATGATGGATTTTAGTCATTATGGCTTACCTAGGAATGTTTCTACAATTCACAAATAAAATGCCTACACTATATACCTACTTTTCTCAGTGCCATAAGACAGCTTCAACAAATCCTTTTGACAGCATGTGCCTTATTAAACCAATTGTCTTTTGCAATAGAATCACAAGATTTTAATAAATCAAAGAATAATACTCTTTTTAAAACTATCAACTCAGGTTTAGTCTTTGAATGTGAAGCATGCTATAGTATTCACATTACTTTTTCACTTAAATGTAATTCATGGGGCAGCCAGATGGCACAATGAATAGAGCACCAGCCCTGGAGTCAGGAGAACCTGAGTTCAAATCTGATTTCATACACTTAACACTTTTTAGCTGTGTGACTCTGGAAAAGTCAATTAACTCCAATTACCTTGGCAAAAAAAAATTTAGTTCATAATCTCTATAAAGCAGTGATTCTCAAAGTGTGGTCTAGAGAGCCCTGGGGGCTCTCTGAAACCCTTTCAGAGGATCTACAAATTCAAAATTAGCTTTTATTTTTAATATGATAAATATAACCCGCTTAAAAACTCTTTAGACAGATCTTCAATAATTTTTTTTTATTTTTAAGACACATTGCTTTATGAATCATGTTGGGAGAGAAAAATCAGAGCAAAGGGGAAACCATGGGAGAGATTAAAAAAACACAGAAAAAAAAGTGAACATAACATGTGTTGATTTACATTCAGTCTCCTTAGTTCTTTTTCTGGATGCATTTTCTGTCCAAAGTCTATTGGGATTGCTTTGAATCACTGAACCACTGAGAAGAACCAAGTCTTTCATAGCTGATCATTGCATATTCTTGCTATTATTGTGTACAATGTATTCCTGGTTCTGTTTGTTTCACTCAGCATCAGTTCATATAAATCTTTCCAGGCATTTCTAAAATCAGCTTGTTCGTCATTTTTTATAGAACAATAATATTCCATTACTTTCATATACCACAACTTTTTCAGCCATTCCCCAATTGATGAGTATCTACTTAATTTTCTAATTCTTTGCAAAGAAAGAGCTGCAGCAAATATTTTTGCACATGTGAGTTCTTTTCCCTCCTTTCTGATTTCCCTGGGATACAGACCCAGTAATGGCACTGCTGGGTCAAAGGGTTATGCACAGTTTTATAATCCTTTCCTCAATAATTTTTAATAGTATAAAGATACTGAGAACAAATATTTGAGATCTAGTGGTATAAAGTACATATGTATTCACTGAGATGACAGGGCAGATATGCATGACTGAGCAGTTTGACTAATTTTCCTATGATTGTGTTTTGATAGGCCTTCAATTTAGTTTCCACTAGACATTCACATGACAGACTATCTTAAATGATCCAGGAAACAAGATGATGGTAGAGTATAAATGACGCTTTATCTGCTCACTGGAGAAAATATTGAAACCGCAGAAGACTGGTTGTGTGGGCCTCTGGGCAAGAGGCTTCTTAATTTAGATGGTTTAGTAAAATTGGGAAGTATAGATGTTGCCTAAAATATTAGGGAAATGAGCATAAAAATGAACTTAACACTTTGCTATAAATGCATTCTTATGAGGGTTGGCATTAGTTCAAGATATTTTTTTCTCTGCTATATTCATAGTGATGAATAAATTAACAAGATAGGTTAGATTGCTATTCCTTTACTTTCTTTCAGAAAGTCTCATATCAGGTATCCATTGGGAGAAAGAACTAAACTTGTATTGGTCACCTTTCTCAGCCATTTGCATTACCAATCTATTGTTTTAACAGTTTTGTGGATTATGTGGTCATCCTCCAAATTCATTCAAGTATAATTAGGTCTTTAAAACAAAAATCAGATTTGGAAAAAGATGGAAAAGGGATTTTGGAGAAAGAGGGCAGAAAGAGGAAAAAACTCATGTGATTAGAGTTTTTTTCTTCATTTTTTATTCTACCAATCAAAAATGGTGATAGATTCCATTGATTATCAGCCCTGAACAAATTGACTATGAAGTAGTTTTTCTATAATTCTACAATTTTCTACAATTTCTACAATTCTACATTTAACAAAAACTTATTGAGTACATTCTGTGTTTAGGATACTGAGCAAGAAAACTAACTCCAATATCTTCTATTTGTGACTCTTCCATCAATAGTAGATATCAATCAAGTTTGTCAATTTTCCAGATGGACTTGATTAATGTATAGGGGATAATTGAAGAAATCCCTTTATTGGGGACATGACCTGTGATATCTCCCTTCATAAATATTCAAATTGAACTGAGTTATTGCAGATTTTGTTTCCTTGGTAGGCAGCTTCACAAACATAAACTTTATACTGTCTGCAACCAGACATCCTCTCACAGGTAGTATGAGAACTGATGGTGAAATTGAACTAGAATTAGTTTTCTTTTGCACATGCTATTTATTATTATTATTATTAGAGTTAAAATTTGGGACAAAGGAGGGCATTCATCTAAATAGCAGGGGCAGTTATATTTGCAGTAGCCTCTGACTCATTCCTGTTTGAATACATTTTATTTTTCTCAAATAATAATTTTATAAGTCTTTCATAAACATCAGAACAAATTTCCAAAACCTTTCCCTCCTCTATTGAATCCTGCTTTGTAATGAAAAAAATTAGGCCAAAATCATATTGACAAATAAGTGTCTAACAGTATATAATATTCTATATTCCTACTCCACTACATCTCTACTAAAAGGAAGAATTCTTCCTCTTCTTTTCTCTGGGGTCAAGATTGGTTATTATAATTGATCTAAGTTCACTTACTTTTCAATATTATTTACATTATTGTGGTTACCTATTGGTACCTTCTTAGTTCTACTCTCTTTGTTCTGCATCAATTCAGGCAATTCTTCAAATATTTCTGAATTCTTTATATTTGTCATAACAGTATTCTATTATAGCATAGCAGCATCCTATTATATTTTATACCAAAATTAGTTTGACCATTCCCTAGTTGATTTTTGCTTCCAGGTCCTTGTTCCCACAGAGAGTGCTGCTAGAAATATTTTGTTATATATGTTAAAACATATTTACATGTTTTTTAAAGAAGGGGATATTTCCAAGACATATATGCTATTTAGTGACAAAATCACTTGTGAGACAAAAGCTTTTTCTTGGTTTTTGAAACATTTTCAAAGTATCCTTCCTCAAAATCTTGACTTGATGCCAGAAATTTCTCCAACAGACTGCAAAGGTATAAAGGTGCCTTAATTGTTTTCAGTGGGAATGAGAGTAGCAGTACAGTAAAGTAAGGGAGGAAGGGGACCAAGCAGGCTGATGTCTTTTGAAATAATTTTCTCCTGAAAACCTTGGGGATAATGAAAATCCTTAAGAATTCTTCCATGCTAATCAGGGTGTAGGATGATGGTATAATTCCAACTTTCCAGTCCCTAATCAGCCTAATAGTCAAGGCTGATAGGAAACAGACAGAGGAAGAGAGACAGCCACTGAGTCACTCAGCAGAGTCCCAGACTCTCTCAAATGGAAGGGACCTTAGACACCATACAATTCGTGTTCTTTACTTTTTGGAGAAGAAACTGGCTATCCATGTCACATAGCTAGCTGGTGGCAGAGGAGGCATTAGAACCCAGGTTAATATGTATGTGTATTGTGTGTGTGTGTGCATGTGTTTGGACTTGTGATTTTATCAGAATGGGGAACCCCATCGACAAATGTAGATCAGTAGCCTAGAATCTTAGAAAATTTGGGGGGTCCTTAGAAAATTGTGACTTGTCCATGGTGACACAGCTAGTAGGTGTCAGAAGCTGTATTTGTTCTTCCTACTATCTCCAATTTTCCTCATTAATAATGTGTGTGTGTGTGTGTGTGTGTGTGTGTTTAAATGAAAATGGCTTAGGATTCTCAAAGATAACTTGTAACCAAATGATTCTCCTTTGATAAACTATACATGGATTCTATCAGAAACCTCTGGATATTTATAAATGAATTAATTGCTTTCTAGGCTTCTGTTATAGAAAAAATCTGAAAGCAGTGTTCCATACTCAAGCAGGGTGAAAAGGAAGGAAAAGACTTGAGAATATATGTACAAAAATGTATTCTCAATCAAGGAATAAATTTAAAGCCCTTCATTTAATATTTTTAATCATTTACATAGGTACAGGATGGGGGGGAAGGTGTGGGGAAGGGGAAGGAAATCTTATTTGGCAGGAGCTCATGTGAAAAGATGGGTTTTATTGACCACAAACTCAATATGAGTCAACAGTGTGATAAAAATAGCTAAAAGCTTTCTTCCAATTCAAGTAGAATGTTGAGATCATAAGAAGACATACTCTTCTTATATTTTGTGTTGGTCAGCCTACAACTTTGAAGTTTTACATTTGATTCAAGCACCATGTTTAAAGAACTGGAGTAGGAAAAAAAGTAGATATATTTTATGGTATTCTAGAGAGCACAAAAATTATGTGGTTTTAATTCTCAGTTATAGGGATGACAATTTCAGCTTAACACAATATTAGCAATGTAATTCAATGAAACATTTACTAAGCGCCTATGGTGTGCAATTATTTTGCAAGGATACAAAGATTAAAATGACTTTTTTTAAGGTCATAGTCACTTTTCAATATATTCTCTCCAACTGCTTCCCTCCAAGAATAACTTTGAGAAGAGAGAAATTTGTTTCTCTTGAGATTGGTCTCTGCTTTGAATCTGAATTTGCATGTCTTTTAACATTGTTTTCATTTATGTTGTAATCATTGTACATAGTACATATTGCTCTCTTAGCTCAGCTTCCTCCATTTTACATCAGTTTATATGAGTCTTCTCATTTTCCCTAAATTTTTCATTTGCCATTTCTTTTGAGGCTATTTTGCTATATTATATACCATTAAGTTATTCAGACATTTCTCCATTAATACACCCTCTACTTTGTTTCCTTTCCTTTTTCCCCCTCTCTCACACAAAAACAAGTCCTACCATGAACATTTTGGTAAATATGGGACCCTTTTCCTATGTCTCTGTTCTCCTGATATATAAATCCAGTAGTAGATTGATAAGTTTAAGAAACAGAACAGTTAGCAACTCTATTTGTATACTTCAAAATTTTTTCTAGAAGAGTTGAACCAGTTCATATTTCCACCATTGGTGGAACTATGTCTTTACACAATATCTCTAGCAATGTCTCTCTTAATATCTTCCTCAGCTTGTTGAATGTGAAGTGACAATTTACATTTTTATATTAGAAATTTGCACATTTTTCATAGATCCGATAGTTTTCTTTTTGAAAACTTTTCATTCAAACTGAATTACTACTTGTATATGCATTCTAGGTTGGGAAATGAAGAAATTTAAAAACAAAAGATAGCAATATTTTTTTTTAAAGACTGATCATATCATATCTACCAGGGATGGTCTTAGTCATACATTTGTGACCATTCCTCGTATCTTGAATATTAGACTTTTATTGGAAATGTTGGATGCAAAAATTTGCTCTCATCTGGCAGCTTTTCTTCTTATTCTAATTGCATTGGGTCTTTTCTCACAAAAACTTTTAAGTTTTATATCATTAAGGTTTTTTTTTTTTTTTGTTTTGTTTTTTGTGATGGCAAGAGGTAATGTTTGAAAGGTGAATTAGATTTGTATAGGTGGGGATGGAAGTGGGAAGGAGTTCAGGTAGTAGAAACTGCATGAGCAAAGGTATAGTGGTAGGAAGTGGAGAGTGTAGTCTATAACAGGGGTAGATATTTATAACATAATTTGCAGGCCATACAAAATTATCAATTTAGAGAACTCAGGCAGCGAGAGTTTGTTGCATCTAGCTTTCAGCTCATTATCTTCTATGTCTGGCAGGGCCAGACCAACTGATTGCACAGGCCTTGTGCAGATTTGGGGCTGGTCTGTAGGAAAAGCTTAATCTAGGGAAAAAGTGAGCTATGAGGTTAAAAGGGTAAGTTGGAGGCAGCTTTCAGAGGGGCTTGAATGCCATAGTATATGGTTTAGCAATGAGACTAAACACTAGGATTTTGGATTTGTTTTTTTAAGTAGAAGAATGATGATTCCCTTTGTAAATAATGAAGAATAATAATGGTTTACATCTACATAGCATAGTATGTTATCTATTTCATTTGACCCTTACAATAATTCTTTGAGATCAGTAGTACAAATATTTTATTTATAGAAAAGAGAAGAAGCTCAGGTAGGTTGACCAAAGTCATATAAGCTAATATGCTGCAGAACTGGAGAGCATTTGGACTTGGGTCCTTTGATGCTTGGTCCTGTATTCTGCCCTAAAGCCTGTGCTTCAGGAAGATGAAACTAGTATTAGTGAATGAGGCAAAATGAAAGTAGGAGAAAAGGAGAGATAGACCCTTCAAATACTAGCATTCAGCATCACTTTGAGCTCAGGATTTTATAACTTTTCTTGTATCATGGACCCTGGAAGCACTTTGAGGCTTCTCAGACTTTAAATTGACAAAATAAATTGTTATATTACTGAGGAAGCCAATTATATGGAAACACAATGAAAATATTAATTTTTTAAAAGTTCGTAGACTTCCTCACCTCCTTCCCAGGTTAAGAACTCCAGCTTCATTTAAGTCTAAAGGAGTTATTGGAGTTCCTCCTACATATTTCCTCTTAACAGGTAATAAAAGATGGGACTGACCTCCCATGAATTCCATGACTGAGATAAGTTGTTGTTATGCAGAATGGAACTCACATACAAAGTGAGTCCTCTGATGTGCATAAAGCAAAGCAATAGTATTTCTTCCAACTTTGTGATAACATCAAGTTAGAAAGTTTCTCCAGAATTTTATGATAGCCCTTGTCCCTTCTCTTACCATCATGTATTTATTTACACATTATGCTTAAGCATTTGCACAGAGCAACCATTTCTTTGATTGGCAATAGCCAATGACCTTCCCTAGAAAGAACAGAGAGTTCATGTCTAACTTATAAAATGGCTTCACTAAGCAAGCCTTCCTGAACCCACAGAAGCTACAAGGTTTCCACCATCCTTTGTCCACCATGATCTCGTCCAACTCTGGCTAAAGCTTTTGGTTAGTTTACATTAGAGTGAGTATAAATGATTCACATAGATCAAGAGGAGTTCTAGATAGGGGAGCAGATTGATAATAATTTAAGGAACTTTCCTTGGTATATATATTCAAGGGTGGGTTATAGATGGTGTCTATAAATGGAAATACACTTCATCTATCCTATGTGCTGTGGTGATGTTCTGTTTTTTTTTTTTTTTAATATCATGGTATTGTATTTTTCCAAGTACATGTAAAGATAGTTTTCAACATTCATTTTTGTAAGATAATGAGTTAAAAATATTTTTCCTCCCTTCCTCTTTTGTCCCTTTCCCCAAGACAGCAAGCATAATTTTATATGCATAATCATTTTAAATTTTTTTGATATTAATCATATTGTGAAAGAAAAATCAGAACAAAA
The DNA here is from genome assembly GCA_023553655.1 of Myrmecobius fasciatus. Lineage (NCBI taxonomy): Eukaryota > Metazoa > Chordata > Mammalia > Dasyuromorphia > Myrmecobiidae > Myrmecobius > Myrmecobius fasciatus. The sequence goes on along the minus strand of JAJPUD010027557.1, from coordinate 4,753 downwards.
GGGAAAAATCACACACACACACACAAACACCAAACAACAGCAACAACAAAAGTAAAAATAATATGCTTCAATCCATATCAATCATCTCCATAGTTATCTCTCTCGATGCAGATGGCGTTTTTCTATTCCAAGTCTATCGAATTGTCTTGGATCACTTGGATTCATTGAGAAAGAGCTAAATCTATCAAATTTGATTATCTGTACAATGTTGCTATTGCAGTGTTCTCTTGGTTTTTCTCATCAGTTCACGTTTCCAGGATTATGTGAAATCAGCCCGCTCATTATTTCTTATAGAACAATAATACATTCATATACCATAGCTTAGACAGCCATTCCCCCACTGATGGGGGTCCACTCAATTTCCAGTTCCTTGCCATGTGGTAGTGTTCTTCTAACATTATAACATTCCCTGAAGCAGTTTTTCTGCTTGCTGTACATGTTAGTTTGGGCCATTTTAATGCTTCTTAGGTTTGGTTATTTGAAGATGCCAGTCAAAGATGCTAAAAATGTGGGAGAGAAGGGATTCTCAAACATGGGAGTTAAAAGCTTAAGTCTTACCTAAGCTAGCTCAGCAGCAGACATTCTATAATATACAGGGTAACTCTGGTTTCATTAATAGAAATGGAGACAATATGGTAAGAAAGAAAAGAGATATATTTTGTTTTCCTTCTCAGGTTTTTTTTTCCTTTCTAGATCTGATTTTTCTTATGCAACAAAATAACTGTATAAATATGTATGCATATGTTAAATTTGTCATATATTTTAACATATTTAACATGTATTGGACTACCTGCCATGTAGGGGAGAGGATGGGGGGGGAGAGGGGAAAATTTAGAACACAAAGTTTTGCAAGGATCATTGTTGAAAAATTATCCATGCATATGTTTTGCAAATAAAAAGCTTTAATTAAAAAAGAAACCCATGAAATTAAAAAAAAAAGAAAGAAAAGAGAACTGGATTTGAAGATAGAAGACTTGGGGTCAAATCATACCTCCGCTACTTTTTTTTGTCTTGTGACTCTGACCTTTTATCTAACTTCCCTGGGCCTTAGCTTCCTCATCTGTAGAATAAAGGCCTTGAATTAGAGCAAGAATTCTTAAAATCTTTATTTTTTATTTTATTTTATTTTTTGGTCATTGCTTCCTTTGCAGTCTGGTGAAACTCATGATCTTGACATTTGGATTTCTAGGTGATCTGCCCTAAATTCTGCCAGTCTGGCATTTCTAGCGGCTCTATTTGGAGTTTCTTTTATTATTATTTAAAATTACACATTTCCTAAATTGGAGATTAATCCTTTTACCAATGTCCAAATTCATATTCCCAAACCAACTTTCCTTCTTAACAATTCAATTTTATTGAACAGGATAGTTATTCTTCTGGCTAGAGACCTTGGCATTTCCCCTCTTTTTCCTCATTCCTAATATCTGATCTTTTATCAAAATCAGTTATTTCTTCCTTTTAGGATGTCTCTTTAATTTGCTTTATTCCCATTATGACTTTTAACTTAATCTTTAAATTAAATTCAACAAATTTTTATTGAAATTATTTTGCTGTGCTCAGCTAAGATCTCTTGATCTACCAATATCTTATCCAACTCAGACACAAAAAAGATCTCCATTATGACAAGTTGTCATCTATTTTCTGCTTGAAGGAAGGCCTCCCAAGGAAGTGGAATTCATTACTTCTCCAAGGAACCATTCTATTCTTGGACATTTCCAATTATGAGAAAAATTTCCCTGACATCAGACCCAAATCTATCTCTTTGTAACTTTCTCTCTATTCTCCTAGTTCTGCCTTCAAAACATACTTTATCCTTCTTCCAAGTTATAGTCTTTCTAATATTTGAAGATGAATTTAATCTGACTTTTTTTTTGGCTAAATATTTCTAGTTCCTTCATCTTTGTTGTGATTCTCAAAGAAGACAAAACACTTTGAAGACCTTAAATCAAGATAACCATTAGGTATCAAGATGATGATGATTATCTAAAGACCCTTTATCATTCTAATTTCCCTTCTTTGGTTTCTCTCTTTGCCTTTTCTACACTAACACTTTCTAGGACTAAGTACAACAATGCTCTTCCTCCTCTGTTCCAAGTGCTGATTCTCCCCTTGGTTTCCTAAAATATGTGGGATGGGGAAATGACTTTTTACTCTTACTCTTTAATATTGTAGCCAAGACTCTTACTCTTTAATATTGATTACAATAGATTTTATAGGTAACAGTTGGTCTGGTACTAATCTGAGCAAATTTAGGGTTTAGAATTGGATTGGTGCCTACAACTCATATCATGAGGTTTCTCACTGAAAAACCTCAAGAGATCTTTAATCAGAGTCCAAGTCCTTACATTGTTTGAAGCAAGTAAGCAAGCCATTCACCATTGTGTTTAGTGATCAGATTAGAAATAATACTTATTGGGGCAGCTAGGTGGCGCAGTGGATAGCACACCAGCCCTGAAATCAGGAAGACCTGAGTTCAAATTTGGTCTCAGACCCTTAACATTCCCTAGCTGTGTGACCCTGGGCAAGTCACTTAATCTCAATTGCCTCAGCAAAAAAGAAAAAAAAAGAAATAATACTTATTGTTATGGCAAACAGCTGTTTGGAGAGCAGATGCCCTATATAATGAGATTATCCCCTCTATCAAATAGGTCTTTTCACTATGGAGCAAGAAGTCTGGTACTTAATGCAGTCTTGCTGGAGATGCTTTCAGAAAATCCTTGAAGATAATTTCATACCAGAAGGGTTTGCATGAAAATTACAGATTAAGAAGAGAGGGTTTGCTCAATGGAAAAGGAAGATAAGCATGAGGTTGATCATAGTTATTATCATACTGCATCAGGGGTTTCTAAGATGGGATAAAAGTAAGATGAATCATGAAGAACCAAATGACAAAGCTTTATAACAGCAGATTTCGTTTGCCTAGTAGGCTGTATATTTGGTGAGAAGATAGATTCTGTCCTTTCTCTCTCCAGAATAAGGCTAGCTCTGTCTCGATTATAAGGTACTATGGGTACCCTGATGGATTAAAGGCATCTTTCTTTAATGCTAAAGGATCAAGTCCCCCAAACCAGTGTGTACCACTGCTAACTGCCAGTGACTAACTTCTCAGTTCCATTTAACCAATTGACACTGGTTAACTTTTATTAATTAATATTAGCTTATTGATTTGTAAATAAGGGATTATTTACTCGAAAGACATAGAAAGAACAAAGACACAAACACTGCTTTCCCTGACACATGGGGAAGGAGATACATTTTATATTTCTAGGGTGTAAGTTCTTAAACTGAATGTAGTTTTGGCATAGTATTTCCCCCCACCAAGTTCAAATTTAAATGCAATATACATATTAGCAAATCTCACTTATCTTTCCTCGAAGCCTCATTGTTTAATTGGCTGGCTGGCTGGCCGGCTGGCCAAAAAACCTAGCATAGATAAATTCCATCTCTGGACCACCTGGTGACTTGCTCTCCTAACCTTTTGAAGCTCACAAGGTCAGCCATCTCCAGTCTCTTTCACCTAGAAGAAATTTTTTGAAAGATAGAGGCAAAAGCAGGGGTACCCAATCTTGGCTTCATGCTATCACTGGGAGAGAGAGGTCTCTCCTTCATCCAGATCAGTAGTGAATCCTCCTGGAAGTAGCCCACACTAAGACACTGACCCATTTGACTACTCTGCCAGCCAATAAAAACTTATTAAATGCCTTCTATGACCTTGACATTTGTTTTAGACTATAGTGGACTTTCAATAATAAAAAACCATGACTCCTAATGAGAGGGCCCTAATTTCCTCTTCTTAATTTCTCTGCCTTTTAAAATTCCTATTCCATAGTCTCAGAGATGGTTTTATTTATAGCTTAATTACTGTTCATATCTAGGGTTTGCCACAAAAAAAAAAGGAATCAAAAAGTACTCGATGAACAATTTGAATTAGATATAGGACAAAGTATTTTATTCCTACATACTGAAGAAATGCTAAACATACACTCATAACAAACATTTTCAGAATGACTTAAGGCTGATTCGTAAACCTTATCAGAACCTAAAGCAGCTTTCATTAGACATTCTGTGTATCACCTATGGCTCTGAATTGTCCAAACAGCTCCTGGTGGACAATAGCTGATAAAATGATCAGGCTTGGATTAATCCTGTTGTTAATGGTTTTCTCCAAGAGCGCTTGAGTAGTACCTAGATACTCCTAACCTACCACCATTCAGATCTTTCTTGATGGGACCTCCTACCTCCAGACCTCTCAAATATACAAATCTCAAGCTTAATAAACATCTATCTTGGGATAGATACTTGTTTGCAAGAGATCAAAAAAATGCTTATGTCTACTACACTCCAGCTACTATGCTAAGTACTAAAAACAAAGAGCCAGCCCAGTCCAGCTAGATATATTTTAGAAGCCAGGTGCTCATTGCCCCATGGAGCAGTGCAAGTCACTGCTTTACCCACCCACCGTGGGAAGTAGTTCAGCTAGAAAGAAAGGGAGAGGGTAAGGAAATAGTCTCTTTTCTCTATCTACTGAATCATCAGGTGCTTTGTTTCAGTAATGGAACTCTTCATCGTCTTAAAGGGTAAACCTTTTAGTTGTAATTCACACATGGAGGCAGACCCCAAAGCTCCCACACAATTGACCAGAACCACCAGAACCATCTGAGTATGATCTGTGAGATGATCCCATAGTCAACACAACTGTGATACGTACACACACACACACACACACACACACACACACACACACACACACACA
>JAJPUD010027556.1:0-15462 GCA_023553655.1 Myrmecobius fasciatus | reverse complement strand
TTTCCTCAACCTAATAGTCTTCTTTTAGGCAAACCCTGGTTTCAATCACTTTCCTAAAATGTGGCCAGGATCAAGCACAGCAGACTGGCTCCTTCCTTCTCTGACACCGTGTCCCCTCCAAGATGACCATTGCCTTTGTCTTAGATCTTGTTCTCCTGACCTCTTTATAGCATTTGACACTATTGGCTCACTCCCCCCAGTCATCTCTTGATTCTCTTGGATTTTTAGATTCCATGGCATGCCTCCCTTCTGGTTCTCTCTGACTTATCCTAGCAATTACCAGGACCCAGTTGAGATTTTTCTAAAGCACTTAGCACCCGACCTGGCACTTAGTAGGTACTCAATAAATACTGATTGCCTTTGTCCCTTCCCCTGAAACTTCTGATAACTCTTCCTCATCTGGGAATTGTCCTACAATTTTCAATCCTTGTGCTGTAGCTAAATTTTCATACCTTTAGCTAGTACCTTTGTTTAGGTAATGTACTGTCGCTGCCCTCCTATTGGGTCCACAGTCCTTAGTTCCAGTTGCCACCAGAACACTCCTACCAGGATGTTCCACAGTCACCCCAAGCTAAGCGTTGCCCTGCTATTTCCTGTGTGATCCATTCAGCCTCGTACTCATTTCTAAAGTGAGGGTGTTAGACCAGACAGTGTCTATACCTCTTCTCAATTATGAACCTATGTCCAAAAGCAAATTCATTCTCCTCCAAATAGGATGGCCTATTAATTAACCAGATCTTCAGAAAACATCCATGAAGAATTGACCTCATAATGTTTGGTTGGAGCAACCCTGCTTTTCCCCATCTCAGGCCAGCCAGTCCACCAGATTCTTTAATCCAAAGAAACACTGGAGTTCTGTGGCAAAACTGGCAGTGGTCTTAGTTTTATTATTATTAAAGCTTTTTATTTTTGAAACACATGCATAGATAATTTTCACCATTCACTCTTACAAAACCTCATGTTCCAAATTGTTTTCCCTCCTTTCCCCCCACCCCTTCCCCTAGATAGCAAGTAATCCAATATATGTTAAAAAATGTACAATTCTTCTATACATATTTCCATGATTATCATGCTGCACAAAAAAAAACCAGATCAAAAAGGAAAAAAATGAGAAAGAAAACAAAATGCAGGCAAATAACAACAAAAAGTATGAAAATGCTATGCTGTGATCCACACTCAGTCCCCAGTCTTTTCTCTGGGTACAGATGTCTCTCTTCATTATAAGACCATTGGAACTGATATGAATCACCTCCCTGTTGAAAAGAGTCATGTCCATCAGAATTGATCATCATATAGTATTGTTGTTGCCGTGTATAATGATCTTCTGGTTCTGTTAGTTTCGCTCAGCATCAGTTCATGCAAGTCTCTCCAGGCCTCTCTGAAATTGTCCTGCTGGTCGTTTCTTACAGAACAATAATATTCCATAACATTCATATACCTTAATTTATTCAGCCACTCTCCAATTGATGTGCATCCATTCAGTTTCCAGTTTCTAGCCACTACAAAAAGGGCTGCCACAAACATTCCTGCACATGTGGGGCCCTTTCCCTCCTTTAAGATCTGTTTGGGATATAAGCCCAATAGAAATGCTGCTGGGTCAAAGGGTATGCACAGTTTGATAACTTTTTGGGCATAGTTCCAAATTGCTCTCCAGAATGGTTGGGTCCATTCACAGTTCCACCAACAATGCATCAATGTCCCAGTTTCCCCACATCCCCTCCAACATTTGTGATCATCTTTTCCTGTCAGTTTAGCCCATTTGAGAAGTGTAGTGGAACCTCAGAGTTGTCTTAATTTGGCAGTAGTCTTATTTAGCTAAGCCCTAGATCACTTAGGCATCAAAGACTCGGGACTTCTGACACTTGATTCAGAACCCCTGGGAACAGATGGCACCCTTGCTTTCACTGTCTCTTTAGCCACCCTTTCCCAGACCTCAAAGCTTCCTTGTTCCTACTGTTGCTCACTCCCATCACCCTCCCCCAGGAAACACAGCACATTTTGTCACATCTACAGGAGAACCAATTCACAACCTCCCCGTTCCAAGAGACAGCCCTTGGTCCTCTGAAAAAGTAAAGGCTGACCTGCCCCTACTGATAGCTGAAATAAAACCCTAGAACCATTGCAGTTATGAGTTCCCCTGTTAATATGCATCAAGCATACCTACACTAGTGGTCAAACTATTCTTATACTTATAGCCCCCAGTAATGAGGGCAGGCAGGAAAAAGCTAATTGACCACCACTATAATGACCACTTGGATTAGTCAATATAGGTAGAATGTCACCATATGTTTCCCCGGCTATGGGTCATCACCCCATTGGGTCCATTTGTTCCCTCTCCCTCTGGGAAAAAGCTGAGACCAGACTGCCGTCTCCAAACTTTATTGCTTTTGGTGATGGCTTGCTTCTGGGTCACAGGGAAACACTCAGCCATTTGCCAAGGAGGCGTGAGTCAGGGGAGACTCATTCTAAGATGGGAGGAGGGAACATAAAGGAATCGTACTTTGAAGAAACCCTCTGATGCTCCTGGTGAATGGTAGACATACATTCCAGGAGAGAAAAAGGTCTATGGAGCCAAAGCAGGAACTTTATTTGTCCATGAGTTAGTTAACTTGTGGCTGAAGTTGGTGGGCAGTGGGGAAGTTGTGTCCTGGGCTAAGGCCCAGGCTATGGACAGGGTCAGAAGTCAGTCTGTGGTAGAATTTAGGGATTAGTTTGCAGCAAGATAAGTTGTTGCCAGAGTTAGGGATCAATGTCAATAGGCCTGTGATGGAGCATAACATTCAGTCTGTGGTCACTTTAGGGCCCAGTTGCAGACATTAAGCTCCATGAGCAAAGAGACTATCTCTCATTTAAACTTTGTTCCCCTTCTGCCACAGTCTGCTGCATATACTACATATATAGAGTGCCCACTTTTGCCAGGAAACAGTCCCTTATCTCTATATTCAATTTTCACAGCTTCACCATGCATTGTCCCTGACTTCCCATTAGGTCCATATTTCCAGTTGCTACCACAACCCCTCTCTATGCAGGCAAGTCCTCCTCAAACTCAGTTTCTTCATTGGTAAAATGGGGACCAATCAAGCAATGGGCATTTATTAGGTATGTAAGGGATGGTGATGTAAAGACAAAAATGAAATTGTGCTTGTCTTCAGGGAGCTTACATTCTGGTGGATAGTAGTAAGACAGCTCATAGGATGTTTGTGGGGAAGTCTATATTTTGTCAAGGAGGATAGAAATGTGTAGTGTGTTAACATATACAAAAAATGCCAGAAGATAACCCAGAGGAGAGGCACAAGTGACTGAGGGGCTCAGGAAAATAACTCCTATTGGATGTGACAACAGAAGAGAACTTTGAAAAAAACCAGAAATTCTAAGAGCTTCAATCTCAACTCAGTAAACATTTATTAAGTACCCACTATATGCTAAGCACTGGGGGTACAAAAAGAGCAAAAGACAGTCTCTGTCTTCAAAGTTTACAGGCTAATGGGAGGGAGAGGACAAGATGCATACAAATATATACAAAACAAGCTAAACAAGCTATATACAGGATAAATAGGGAATAACTAAAAGTGAGAAGGCACTGGAGTAAAGAGGGGTTAGGGATGGTTTCCTGTGGAAGATGGGATTTTAGTTGGGACTTGAAGGCAACCTTAGGGATCAGTAATCAGAGTGGAGGAGGAAGAGTTCCAGAAATGGAGAACAGCCCAAGAAAATGCCTGGAGCTGAAAGATGGAGTGTTGAATTCATGGAACAGCTAAGAGATGAAGAGAGAGTTACTGGGGATTGACTACCTGCAAGGAATGTGCAGAGTCCTCTATAAGAAATAGCAGAATGTGTCAGGAAGGATAGAGTGCATGAAGGGGCATAATGTGTGAGGAAACCAGGAAGACAGATGGGAGGCAGGTTAGGAAAGACCCTAAAGCCAAATCAAAATTTGTATCTGGTCCTAGAGAAAATAGGAAGCTGCTAGAGTTTGTTGAGCAAGGATCTCCACTCTAGGAAAATCACCTTGTCCACTATGCAGGTGGATTGAAGGAAGAGTCTTGGGACAGGGAAAGCTGCCTTAGTCAAGGTCAGAGGCAATGAAGGCCTGAACTGGGGGGGGGGGTGGAGGGGTGGTGATGGGAGTGTCCCTTGCATGGAGACACAAAGAAAGAATGGAAAAGATTTGGCAGGTGATTGGAGAGGAGGGAGAGCGAGGCATCCCAGGTAACTCAAAGGACACTGTCCTAGAAATAAACAAGAAAGTGCAGGAGAGGGTGACTTGGAGGAGAAGTAATAAGAGCTACTTCTGGACACAATAGATTTGAGTTGCAAATAGGTGGGTGGTGGTGGTATAACATAGGGCTCAAGAGAAAAATGATGGCTAGATGTCCAGATCTGGGAGTCAACAGCATGAAAACGATAAATTCAGAGGCAAGAGCTGATGAGGTCACCCAAGAGAGAAGAGGAGAGGACTCAGATCAGAGCCTTGGAACCAGTTAGAGAATACAACATAGGTGATGGATGATCCAGCAAAGGTGCCTGAGAAGGTACAGTCAAATAGGTAGGAGAACCAAGTGAGAACAGTGTCCTGAAAACTTAGAGAAGAGAGGATCCAGGGAGAGGGGCTGGTAAAAAGTATTTAGTCCTGTAGAAATGCCAAGAAAGATAGGGTAGAGATCAAGACATTATGGTAGGCTTTGGAGACAAAAAACAAGATTGTAATACTTGCTGGCCTTCAGAAACTTACACTGCAATGCTTGTGTTAGAATATTTCACCTGAGATAGTGTGGTTTTCATCTATTCAAAAATAGACATCTAAAGAAAATAGAGAAAATAAGAAATAGTGCTCTGGTCTTAGAAATCTGACTGGTTTTACAGGTAAGTAGTATCTTAAGAGAGAATTAGAAGGGGCAGTTAGATGGCACAGTGGATAGAGCAGCAGCCCTGAAGTTCAAATCTGCCTCAGACATTTAATACTTACTAGCTGTATGATCCTGAGCAAGCCACCTAGCCTCAATTTCCTCAAAAAACAAGCAAAAAAACAAAAACAACAAAAAAAAACAAGATTTTTAATTTGGAAAGGCCCTTTCAAAAAATGCAAAGCAGAGAATATATTCAAGTATTAGGTTCAGGAAACCAATCAGATTCTGCCAAATATACCCTTCTTGCAAGCTGATCACAGGACCTGTGTAAGACACAATCTCTGAACTGTTCATTGATTCTGGCTTCTTTCAGATTTCTTCATTTTACACAAATGTGTGGAAGAAACTAGCCTGTTTGGAGAGGCGAAAACAAAAAAGAAATAAACTGATTAATGAGAGGGCAAAAGTTAATCCTAACAATTTAAACTGTGCAGAAGTATAAGAACTTGTCTTGAGAGTACAGTGGATTTCCCACCTCAAGAAGTCTTGGGGAAGGAGGAATCAGAGGGGGTGGAATGGGCCTGACTACTTGATGAGAATATTGTCAGAGGAAATTCCTGTTTAAGCATGATTTGGACTAGATAACTTCCAAATTCCATCACAATTCTAAAAGTTTATAAAGTGTTTATAAATTCTCTTAAGATTTTGTGAAAATGAATTGAATCAGAGTATGACTTGCCAGCGTTAGAAGTTAATAAGAGTCTGAAAGATTTAAGGGAGGGAAGATATATAGATAATGAAGACCTGCATAAAGGTGCAAATAGCCATTAATACAGGTTGTTCCTAGGACTTTGAGGATTATAGCTAGACTGGAGTACAGCACTTATGGGGAAACAAAGTCAGATTGGGGTTTATAATAGGAGGGGAGCCTCCAGGTTAAGAATAATAGAGTGGAGTGGGTTTTTTTTTAAATATCTTTTTATTTTTCAAAATACATGCAGAGATAGTTTTCATTATTCACTCTTGCAAAATCTTGTGTTCAAAATTTTTCTCCCTCCCCTAGTGGAGTATTAGGAGGAGTATGGAAAGAATTCTCATTCTAGAGTCAGAAGACCTAGATGTGGTTCATTACTTGTGTGATATTGGGCAAGTTAATTAACCTCTTTGGGCTTTAGTTTCTTCATCAGTAAACTAAGAGGATTGAGATGAATTACATGACCACCGAGGTCCTTTCCAGCTCAGGATCCATGATCTTATGACCTCGGGTTTTGAGGTTAGCAAAATTCTTCCCCAGAAACATCCTGTCTTATCATCACCCACCCACCAGAAAGGAAGCTCCTTGAGGAAGGTACAATTTCATTTTTGTCTTTAGACCCCCATCATCTAGCTACCTAATCAGTGCCCATTACTTGATTGGTGCCCATTTTGCCAATGAAGAAACATGAGGAGGCCACTTGTCTGTAGCCTTGCACCTGTCAGGTGTCAGAGTCTGCTGGACTCCAGGTCGTGATCAGGCATTCTCTCCAACACACCACATCCCTGTTTTTCCTCCCTGCCACAGAATGGTGGCCAGAGCACCAAAAGGCCTGGGATTTCATTTTTCTTCTCTCAAGAGAAGATACTCTCAAGAATTCGCTCAAAGAGGTACCTGCACCCTGACCTGTCCAGGTCCTGTTCTCATTAGGACCCCACCTTTAGGCGGCTTGTCAGAAGTAAGAACCTGGCTCCCATTATCAGCCACAATAAACTGGGCGCCGGAGCCCAGAGCCGGGGAACTTGGCCTTGATCGTCCTCAAGGAAGTAATAAATTGTCTAGATTTGAATAAGGGGTAAACATCAAAGGGAGTCAGCCTCCCTCCTTAATCCGTCTAAAGTTAGTAGGATGGGATTGGTTTACTCTAATTCAAGGCCTTAGGGTTTTATTTATTTGTTTGTTTTATATGAAAGGCACCAACCCTTCCTTGGAATAGTGTAAAATAATATTAATAGCTTAGATAGCACTTTATAAACCCTCGTGGTGCAAGTACCGGATTATTGTCTGGTTTCACAGATGAAAAAGCTAAGGTTTAGAGAAGCTGTCATTTTCTTTCCCTGAACCAAAGTTTTCTACATTGCCAAATAATATTGGACTAAAAGATCCTTACGGTCCATTATGGCTCTCTAGGTAAATTCTATGAATGAGACCTGAAATGCAAGCAGAGGTTTTCTGGTTCCCAATCCACTGCTATTTCTTTTAAAATTTTTATTGAAATTCTTTTTTTTTTTGGTACCAAATAAGTAATTTCTAGTAAGATAAATTTATATATTACTCAGATCTGAAAATATATGCCTTCAGGCTCACTCATAGTCCACCATCCCTAAACTGAAAGACAGCTTGCATGCTCTATCTTCACTCTTCTGCATTTCTGTTTGGTCATTGCTCCCAGGCTCTTTACTTTGAATTCCCTGACCATCTTTGGCGAGACACTTTCTGAGCCTTAAGTGAGAGGTGGGGGGGGGGGGGGGACGGGACTGTGGAGTTGAATCTTTGCAAACTACCTTGTGTCTGCAAGGAGTTTCTTTTTATTTGTTTTCTAAGGGATTGACTCTCTCAGTCTATTAGAATATGGGAGTTGCTGGAAGATGGGCTGCCCAGGAAACATAATCTCTGCTTGGAGGGGTCCCCGGTTGTCTGTCACTTTCCGAGGTGATGGGCCTGGAACTGCTTCTCCAGAGGAGCTTGCTCCTGCTTCCCGCATCTCCCCTTCAAAGGTCTCCCCTTGAGCAGGATTTGGCATTGATTCTCAATGCACTTTACAAATGAATGTACAAACACCATTTCTCATCCACCAGGAATGTGTCTCCTCTCCCCTCCCCACACATCCCTTTCCGGGCACACTTCCTTCCTGGTGTAATCTGGATCGGAAACAAACCCTACTGTGTACTTGGCTGGCTCCCCAAGGGGAGGGGGCGGGGGGAGAAAGCCTCTTGGCTTTCTGTTGGGTCAGTGGCTTAATAGCTCGGCCTGAAGTTACCTTCCGTCATTCAGCTGATTCTCTAGGGACGCAGACAGAGGAAGGCCAGCACTTCCTTACTGGTGTTCCCAGTGAATCGTGGTCTTTTTACTAAGCAAGGCTTCTCAGGTGTGGGACTCAGTTCCATGTTTATGAATGTGTATAGTAGGGGCAGAGGAGGGTTCCTTTCTCCCACTACTTAACTTCTCCCCTCACCCTCATGAATGCAAAAGCTCCTAGAACACTGACAGGCCAATTCTAATAGACTTGTGATGGAGACAGCCATCTGCATCCAGAAAGAGGGCCATGGGGACTGAAAATAGATCACAGCATAGTATTTTCACCTTTAAAAAAAATTAACAAAACAAAATTGAACACTCTGTATATCATATTCAAGGCCTTGGACATCATCCACAACCTTCTAAACCTGAAGGTTAAAGCACCATGTCCCTGGATCAGGAGTTCCCATTCCCAAAAGGACCACTGATTGAATGACCTTAATCGAATAATTTATCATTAATAAATCAGAATTTGTATGTTATGTAGTACTTTTAAGGCTCAGAAAGCCCTCTATGCTTTCGATTTTATTCAATCCCTACAACCACCTTGCCAAATGGTATATTATTCCCATTTTGTAGATGGCAAAATTGAGGCCCAGAATACTTAATGATTTGCCCAAGATTATACAACTAATACACAGGAGAAAAATCCAGTACTTCTTCCACTACACAACAAACTCCCTCATTTCAGTTTGTGTCCTTGGACTTCATTTGTCAGATTTTCTTCCTGCCTATTTATTAGGAGTAGTGAAAGTACAGTTTCTAGACAAGACAAACACTGACTTCCCTTTGCTGTCTTGGTCACCTCCTGGGAGAGAGATTTCCTTCACCTTCACATGAGATCCAGGACTAAAGACCAGAATTTCCGAATTAGAAGAATCCTCAAAAATCATTTAATCCCAACCTGTATCTGAATAGAAATCTCTTCTACAAGCTTTAGTCAGGCCTCCAAGTACAGGCATCTATCGCTGGAGAACCTCTCATCTCCAAAGGGATTCTACTTCAAGATGGCCTTAATTCTACAGGAGTTCTCCCCCTCACCGGCCACCTCAGGGATCTGGAGAAGCCCCATCTCTGCTTTTTATGGATGAGGGAAATAAAGGCCCAGAGAGGTAGATTGCCCCAGATCATACAGAGTGATAGTGCCAGGCCATTTGACTTCAAACCTAAGCTATTCGCCTCCTCCACTCTTTTATAAGACACCCTGCTTCCTCCTAACAGAGGAAGGAAGGGTCTTTTCCAAGGGCAATTCCTTCAGGTTAACTTCCTATGGAATGGTCTCCAATTTCCTCACCTTCCTGGCCATTGGCCTCTGAACTTGCTTCCGTCCATGTCCTTCCTAAAACCTGGTACCCAAAACTGAACATGGTATTCCAGATGTAGTCTGACCCCTCAGCCCTCAGCTCATGGTGAGTAATCTCATACACCCCTGGGAAGGGAAATGGAGACAAGGAGGATATTTAAAAGAAGAGGAGGAAAAGGGGAGGATGGGAGTAGAATGTTGGGAATAGCATAAAATCCAAGTGCACTGGTAGGGGCAGTCCATTTATATACTCATATATGCCATATGTGTTCACACAAATATGCAAGCATAAGAAGTAATCACTCCCTAATTGATTTGATAGTCACTTAATCTGAGATGTAGTCAATCTTAGAAAAGACACATATATGTAAGAATTATCCTAAACTTCTAATTTCTCTCCCTGAAATGAATTTTTTGTTTTGTTTTGCCCTTATTTCTCTTTGTCATTTTTGACTTCTATTTGGACATGCCTCTTGGCATGTGTATGTGTGTGTGTTGTACATAATTTTCCCCAATTACATGAGAAAAACAATTTTAACATTGATTTTTTTTAAGCTTTCTCTTCCATATTCTCTCTGTCCCCTCCCCCTTCCTGAGACAACATGCAATTTGATGTAGGTTATACATATGCAGTTCTTAGGACCACTTTTCCAAGTCTGGACTCTGACCCAAGTATACTCTTTACAATAGAGCCTTGTAACATTTTAATCCAGAATACTACTTCTCCAGTCATAAATCTTTATGCTCCAGCTCTTCCCTGTGAGAGGAGAAAGGTCTGTCTGTTGAAAAAGCTCCTTGACGGAATATCAGAGGGAAACTGGACTTAAACTCATTCCCAATAGCAATGGCCAACAAAACCGAGTAGGAAAAAAAAAGTCAACTTCCCCCAGCTGCATCCTGAAAAGTCCCTGCTCTCAACGTGACCCAGTCTGTGGCTCCCAAACCTGCCCATGGATGTGACTGGGAGCTTTTATTTCTGAAGTTAGCCAGTTACTTTCTCCTTTTCCCCTCAGCCTTAGTTTCCTCATTTGTGCAATTTGGGGGAGGGGAAAGGCATGAACTGGCTCGATCTTACTATGTTCACTGGTAAAAAGGAAAGTTGAACTTGACTTCTATGGTCCTTTCTAGCTTTAATGTGCCATGACCTCAGTTTCCTCATCTGTAAAATGGAGTTAATACTACTTAACTTACCTACTCCCCACAGCTCTGTTATTTGTAAACTTTACAATGCTATAAAAATGTGAATTCTTATAACAGCAATATGTCAGAGTAGCTTTGAGGGTCTTTCTGTCTCCACAGTGTAGCTGAGTGTCTTACATAATTTTTGAATGGCTAAGGTGTTCACACTGGCATTTGAAATTAGAATGACCCCTGGAACAATGACCAGACAGTTTAGTCTTCGATTTGAGCCTCAAAACAAAGCAGTCCCTCTTAAAGATCTGCAACGTGCTTTACAAATATTTCAGTTGATCCTGACAACAATATCAGGAGATAGGTGCTTTCTTCATCTATAAAATGGGAGAAACAAGGCAAAAAAGTTGTGATTTGCCCAGGATCATTTGATTGACCTATGGGGTCATATTTGAACTGGGGGCTTCCTGACTCTAGGCCTAGGACTATATCCACTTACCATCTAGCAGCACATATATTCATATTTACATACTTTATGATGTTCTGTACATATACACTCATACACATATACATTCAGTCACATTTATAACTGACATTTAAACAGTGCTTTCTATATAATAATTTAATCTGATTCTTATAATGATCATTCTAGAGAGGTAGTGCAGTTATAATTAATTTGCAGATGAGGAAACCCACTCAGCCTCAAAGATTTTAAGGGACTGGAAAATAGTAGGATTCTAATTTCTCCTGATTTCTATACTACCCACATGTGCCTTCACACATACATCTAATTCATACACCAACATATTCTCACACACCCCTATACAGTCATCTACATATCCACATACTTGTGATCATATATATTCCCACAGGCATAAGAACACATTCACACACCCCTCTCAGAATGCTAAACAATGGACTGTCTCCTTTTGATAGGGCCGACATTGAACAAAACCCTATGGGAGCATGGTTGTGATGGAATTTTAGATGTTAAGAAAGAGTCAGGAAATATAGTCAGTAAGCATTTATTGAGCACCCACTCTATGGCAGGCACTATGTCATGGATGAGGGAAACAAAGAAAGGTAAAAGACAAGTTTCTGCTCTTAAATTCAACTGTCTAATAGAGGAGACAGTATGGAAAAATTATGTACAAAGAAGATATATACAGAATATATTGGAGATAATCAACAGATGGCACTAGTAGTAAGGGGAGCTGGGAAAGACTTTTTGAAGAAGAGGAAATTTTAATTGGAAAGCCAGGAGGCAGAAATGTTGAGGGAGAGCATGGGGGTTACTTGTCAGTGAAAATACCTGGAGGCTGGAGATGGAGTGTCTTGTGGGAGAAAGAGCAGGGAGGCCAGTGTCTTGGACTCATTGGTTAGCAGGTAAAGTATATGAAGGGTAAGAGAGGGTCAGGTTTGAAGGACTTTGAATGACCTACATAGCATTTAATATTTGATTTTGGAGACAGTAAGGAGCCATTGGAATTTATCTAATGGATGTGGGGGAGGATGGGGGGAAGGGAGAGAGAAAGAGAGAGAGAGAGAGAGAGAGAGAGACATGGTTAAAACTGCAAATTAGGTCTTGGCTTTTTCTTTACTGTATAATGTCAGTTCAGCTGCCCAAGACTTTCCTCATCAGTAAAATGGTGATCCTGTACTTTCCCTACCTACTCCCACAGTGCTACTATGGTTAAATGCTTATAAATATGAGCAGTAATGATGACAAAGCTCACAGAGTTGTCACCTCTGGGGAATCCTCATTAGAGCCTGCCTCCTGCCATGGGAAAGCAGGACTTCAGAGGGCTGGAGCCCCCTCCTCTCTGTCCAGCCTTCCCTCCCACACTCAGTGTCTTCTGAAATGTATTTACAAGTGTGAAATCTGGCTCTGACACCCAGGTTGGAGGTCAGGGCTGGGTCCGGGGGCAGGATTTTAGTGCGGCTGCTCTCACTTGGGGGCTCAATCCCCAAGTGCCCAGGGCTGCCGGCCCCAAGCCGGTGCAGCCTCTGCTCTCTCCAAGGGTCCAGGAGTTCATCATCTGTCTGGACCTGTTTCCTGGAAAGGCGGGAAATAAGTGCACAGAGTTTACAAGCTAAAGGCCACTTTAGGAATGTCCCTGGAGGCGCAGGGACATCATTTTAGAACCAATTTTTATTCCTGAGCTCCAAGGGGCAGCGGAGCATCGGGGAGGGCCCTGCCGGTCCTCCAGCTGTGGGATTGGGGAAGGGGCGGCCAGGATGGCCCAGCTTGGCCTTTGGGGGCACCGGGCAGGGGGGCAGGGATCATCTGCCCCAGCTCCAGAAATGCGTCCAGTTCTTCTTCCTCCCCGGGTTAGCCGCGAAGAGCTGGGCCGGTTTGTTATTTGATCTCTATCCTCTCTCGGCCTTTTCTACCGGGTTTCTGTGCTGCTGGGAAGAAAAGCTCTCCTCTTTCCCACGCTCCCCGACACATTTTAATGAATTAACTGGAAGCCCCGCCCCCTCCTGGCAGCCTCGGGCCCCTCCCCCCGTGGCAGAAATCCTTTAAGGTGGCCTGCAGGCCTCATTGTTCGCTCCTGGCTCTTGTCCGGCTTCTCTTCTCCCGGGCCGGTTTTTGTCTGTGTGGTCTGAGCATGAAGTTTTGCAGAAGGGAAACAGACCAGGGGAGGAAGGGTGCTAGGTTCACAAGGCAATTCCCATCCAACTGAACAGTTGTTTCGGCAAAATTGAATTATGAATTCGAAAAAGTGATCCGAGGGAAAGGCTTTTCAGGTACCCCCTCCTCCAGAACCTCAGCACAAAGCGCCTGTTCTCAGGGTTTCCAGGGGTCTGCTTTGTGGCATTCCCCTCCCACCCACTCTCCCCTCCAGGGGCGCCCGATTTACCCAAGGCTGTGGGCCACTGGCATTTGTCTGGGCATGAGGAGAACTCGACAACAATTTCACAAACATTTATTAAAGGCTCATTACAATGTGCAGGGCTTCGGGCTGGGTGTAGAGGCACAAAGATAATATGTGACAAAAGCCCTGTTCTCAGGGAGCTTACAATCATCCAATAAACTCCAGGTGTGGAAATCGGGGGTGTTGGCAGTATGGGGAGCTCCTGGTGGGGTGCTTCCCTTGCAACTCCTCTGTAACTTAGAGGTCTTAGAAATTTGTCTGAGAGGTTAACTGGGCTTTGCCCAGTCTCCTGTCTCACAGACTGGGCACTTTGCTTTTCCTTTACTTGGTGCTTCTAGATTGTCTCCCAACTCTTGCCTTTTCTGTACCTCCTGCTGAATCCTGGCACTGGCCCTTGTGAGGGGGAGGGAACAGGAAGAAATGGGTTAAAGGAGTGACTCCAGGGAGAAGGCATTTGTGGAGCATGGGGTGCCCAGGGAGGTCACCAAACCTGAATATTTAGGAACCAAGGACAGACTTGCATGGGAAAAAAAAATTTACATGTAAAATCTTTCACCTGGAGATTGCTAAGCCTGCCCCATGCCCGGCAGGACAGCAGCTGGTTTCATAACTGGACCCACCAACCTCAGGAAGGTTGAATAGTAAGTATAGTGGAGGAAAGAACCAGAGATTTCACCCTGTGGGTTCACCTCCTGTTCTGAACTAAGCAGTGGTAATAAAAAAATCCTGTCCCTGAAAACATAGCTGAGGTTTGCTCAGATGTTTTGTTCTGGGGCTCCTGGGAAAGCAGTTTGGCATTTCTCTATTTTTTCAGCAGCCTCTGAGATAAAAACTGCTTCTGTCCAGCAGCAAATCATTCTCAGATTTTATCCACCTCACGGGCTACCTAAATGGGAACCCTCCCATAATAGCTCTTGTTTGATAGCCTGTTGATGGGAAGTGACTATCTTTCCAGGCAGCCGATTCCACTTTTCAACAGGATTACTAAAAAGTTATCATCTCTCTGCATTCCAACCTTGTCATTCCTACATCTGCTCTTTGGGATGGAGGAAAATGAAGTCTGTTCCCAACACACCCTTTCAAATGCTTAAAGGCAGCTGTCTTTCCTGAAGATCCCAAGACTCCTCATCTCCAGGCTATCTCAGGTTTTAGCCTGAGTTCCTGCACCATGGTTTTTTCCCCCATGATTGTGGTCCCCCATCCTCTAGACACACTTATTAATGTTCTTCCTAAAATGGGGCACTGAATTCTTCTCTATTAAAAGCAATAAATTTGGGGATCATTGAGATTTTGAGCTGTACGAGACCTTAGAAGCCATCCTCATTTCACAAATAAGGAAAGGACTCAGAGAGGGGAGTGACCCCTCCCCAAAGATCAAACACAAATAAGAACTGGTGGGGGTAGGATCTGAACCAGTTCCTCTGTCTCCAAAATCATACTTCCTTCCACCATATCACAACACAAGGGCTTTTCTTGTTGATGTTCTTTTGTCTTGAGACTGAAAAACTAGTCAGGATTCCTAGAAGACTGAAGAGCAAATAATGAAAAAGCAAATAAAAAATACACTTTCCTGCCCTCATGCCTTTGGAATAAATATCTTTCCTTTGAACCTGAAGCTCTCTAGATATGGAGTCTGCCTCACTCCCAACCTCTCCTAAGTGGCCAGGGATAATGTCTGGTAGGCTTGAAAATCCAGGAGTGGGAAGCTGAGAGGGTAAGTCACATCAAAGGCTGTTCTGTGCAAGTTGGAAGGGAGTCCTATCAGCCAAAGATTACAAATCAGAAGCAAGGATTTGGAAACACAGAATCCTGAAGGGAACAATGGGATCCTCTACTGAAGAGATAAGAAGCTGAGAAATGCAATACCTTACCTAAGATGGCAGACCAGAGAGACAGTGGGAAAGACTCATCAAACTGCAAAGGCTCCAATACATCCCATACTCAGGCCACCAGATCAAATCATTTTCCTCCACTGTCACTGCAGTGACTCCCCATTGCCTACAAGCTTCAATTCAATTCAACAAATATTAAGTAATCTATACTATTGACAGGAGGCAAAAAGGTAAAGCATCAACCTACTGGCCTAGTATGCAAGGCCCTTCCCAGTGTGATCCCAACCTGCCTTTCCAGCTTGGCTTCCCACTGCTCCCCACACACATCCCACACTCTTAACTATAATCTTACCATTCCCCAAACATCACTCATGCTTTCCTGCCTGCCTTTCTTCACATTGTTCCTTCTGCCTGAAAT
>JAJPUD010027555.1:0-13252 GCA_023553655.1 Myrmecobius fasciatus | reverse complement strand
AGTGCCTCAGATAAACTCCAGGTGTTTGGAGTTTGGAGTTTGGAGTTTTTGCCACAATGAGCTGAGTCCCACCCTCACTTCCAGCCTACACCACTCTTTATCCCTCTGTCCAAGTTAGACAAACCTGATGTGAAGTTCTTCAGAGATATCAGCAAGCAGTATCCAAGTATTTCTGAATTCGTTGACTTGAAGATCAGTTCAGAGGCTTATTTTATTGTTGATTTGAGAGAAGATCGGAGAAGACGCAGAGAGTCACATTTTCACTCTGCCATCTTGGCTCCGCCCCCAGCTGTCAGTCTTATCTATTGTTATAGTAACTTTCTATGGTTGGGTTCTTTCTCCTTTTCCTGCTTATTTTTTTAAGAGTTTATTATTATAATTCCCTCTAGTTCTGAGATATGGGGGTTGGTGCCTGTGGCCTCAAGTTTTCCTTCAGTTCTCCTCTCTGGCCTGGAACCAAAACCAAGAACTCAAGTGCCCATGGCTAGCAGTACCCCCCTGCTTTTGCATTTATCCACCATATGCTGGTTTCGTCTTGTCCAGGAGCAAGTTTCAACAGCACATCTATGCCTGGCATTTCTTATCAGCAGAGGTTCCCTCAATCTTCCCTGCTCAGACCCTCTCTCCCTTCCTCCCCATACTTTCTAGGAAGTGAAAATTCCTGGGGCTGGGGCTGGGGCTGGGGCTACCTCCAAACCCAGCTAACTCCAGGGCTCACTGGTTGCTATTTCAGTGGAAGTAGCGTGGAGTTGTTTATACTTCATGGGGGCCAAACCTCTGACTTGAGATTTTTCTTCAGATAGTCACCAGTTGTCCCAGGAGGACCACTATTCTATCCTAAGTTTTGTTTTGCTCTGCATTTGCTCTGAGGCACTATTTTGTCTTGTTTGTGGGGGAAATCTGGAGAACTTGGAATTTTCTGACCTCTTTCACCATCTTCCTAGAATCTTTCCTTCCTTCCTTCCTTCTTTCTCTTTCTTTCTCTGTTTTTTCTTTCTCTCTTTCTCCCTTTCTCTCTCTCTTTCTTTCTTTCTCTTTCTCTCTCTTCTTTCTCTTCCTTCCTTCCTTTCTCTCTCTTTCTCTCTTCCTTCCTTCCTTTGTTTCTTTCTTCTTTCCTTCCTTCCTTCCTTTCCTTCCTTCCTTTCTTCCTTTCTTTCTTTCTTTCCTTCCTTCTTTCCTTCTTTCTTTCTTTCTTTCTTCCTTTTTTCTTTCTTTCTTTCTTTCTTTCTTTCTTTCTTTCTTTCTTTCTTTCTTTCTCTTTCTCTCTCTTCTCTCTCTTCCTTTCTTCCTTTCTTTCCCTCTCTTTTCTCTCTCTTTCTCTCTTCCTTCCTTCCTTCTTCCTCCCTTCCTTTCTTCCCTTCCTTCCTTCCTTCTTTTTTTTCTTTCTTTTTTCTTTCTTTCTTTTTCTTTCTCTCTCTCTTTCTTTCTCTCTTCTCTCTCTTCCTTCCTTCCTTTCTCCCTCTCTTCTCTCTCTTTCTCTTCCTTCCTTTCTTCCTTTCTTTCCTTCCTTCTTTCCTTCTTTCTTTCTTTCTCTCCTTTCTCTTTTTATTTCTCTTTCTTTCTTTCTTTCCTTCTCATCTCTCTGTGTGTCTGTCTTTCTTGCTTTTTTGCACTCAATATTGATGAAAAAGAGAAAAAGCAGGAAAAAAAATAGATGTTCTATTCTTCTTTCCCTCTGTCCCTTTTCCTCCACCTCCACCTCACCACAGGCGATCTGAATGTTTTTAGCAAGGAAACATTCTGCATCTCTTAAATATCCCAGGCTGAACTTCAAGTCACAGTTTTGCTGTACTCCTGGTATCTGGTGGAAGCAACCTCCAACAGATGGAAAACTATCTCACTTCATAGCTTTTAAGAGAAGACTAATCTACATAAAATTGTGTTAATGATTAAAATAAAGGAACAGAATCTTTCATAGTAGATGTTCAAGCTTTGATTTTAATACAGAAACAAACATCCTATAATTCCTACCCAAATCTCAGGAGCAATCAATCAACAATCATTTAAGTGCCTATTATATTCCAGGAGCTGTGCTAGGTACTGGGTAGACAAAGAAAAAAAATAAACAGTTCCTATTCTCAAAGAGTTTACAATTTATTGGGGCAAATAGGTCATATCATCTCTCAGTCCCTTTAAAAAGTATTCCAGCAAATTGTAGTTTTTGATTATTTTATACAAAAACAAGATCCTGGTTCTCTTATTGTTGACAGGAAGGCAGTATGATTTAGGTGGGAATAAGAGGACCTGGGTTCAAATTCTCCTTCTGATACTTACAACTTGTATAATAATCACTTAATCCCCCTCGGCCTCAGTTCCTCTTACAAATGGGGAGAGGTTGCACTAGATAGTCTGTGAGGTATCTTCTTGCTCTAAAGTCAGATCCTATAAACTTCTAAACCTTTAAAACTGTCAGAAAAAGGAATGTATTGCCTCCATGGCTGGTGAGGAAATGACTTCTCCAAGAGAAACAGGTATTCAAGTAGAGACTAGTTGATAAAATGTCAGTGATACTGTAGTGGGTATATGGCTCATATTTCAAGTATTGATAGGACTAAATAATCTTTAAGTGATTTATATCTCTAATTTTGTGACTAAAGTCATATGATCCTTCCAGCTCTACATTCTATAGGATGAACTGTAGTTTACCCTCTGAAAACAGAATCAGTATCAGAAGTAAAAGGAAAATTCATGGATAGAGCCACTGCATAGAAAAACAAAGGAGAAGGTTGAAATAATAGGCAGCCAATTTTTAATTGTAAATATGAAGGAGAGTTGCTATCCTGCAATCACCAATTCATGTTGCCAGAAAAGGAACCAAACAATCCAAATTACATTTTAAATGATACATGAAGCAATCATGTTTCTAATTGTGATGGGAAAGCAGATGACCACAGAAGGTAGCTAGGAAAAATTCTTAAAAATTTTTGCTGTTATGAAAATCAGAGTGAAGATGGATAGTCTCCAAATCCAAAACAACAAGCATTCAATAAAAAGCTACTCTGTTCCAAGCACTGATGACATACAGACAAAGAAATCCACCCCCTGTCAAAAAAACCAGTTACCACCCTGAAGTTACTGCAGAATTTTATGTTCTACTAGAAGAATGCCATAGGTACCTGCATGAGTAGCCATTGAGGAAGGAGTGAGCACTAGCACTTCCTTATTAGGAAGCCCAGAAGAAGTCTCCCATAGAAAGTACTATGTGAACTGAGTCTTGAAGGAAATCATGGATTCTAAGAAGTGTTGGTGAGAAATACTGTGTTTGGGGAACAGTAAGAGAGTCAGTCTAGCTAGAACATAGAGTGCATGTAAGAATGAAAGCCAAGTAAGCATGCAAGAATACAGAGCTTTAAATGCTGAGAGGAATTTGTATTTTATTCTGAAAGCAGCAGAGAGGCATTAAAATTTTTTGAGCAAGGGAGTGATAAGATATGTCTTGTGCTATAGTTCAGTAACTGAATAGAAAATGGAGAAAAGGGAGACACTACTGGATATCCTTCAGCTGCTCTGCCTGATTTCAACTCCAGGGAATAAGATGCACCTCCAGGTTAAACTCATCACATCTAATCTTATCACCATGCTGCTAACTGAAGCCTTGACTAGCACTACCTCCCTCAAATTTCATGTCCCTTCTGACTGGAGGGCTGGAAGACAGAGTACCATTTTCCTCCCAATGCCTTCCTTTATAGAAGACAGAAACTAGAGTGTTTTTATTTTGATTTGGTTTTGGCTCACTCTACTCTGAATCTGTAGTTTTACCTGATTTCAACTCCATAGATAAGGTGCCCCTGCACTAGATGCTCCTCAATATCCACCCCCTTAATCCCCTTTCCCTTCCTCCTTTTAATGTTCTCTTCCCACACACACCCCAGTTAGTTTGTGAGGTATTTGAGAATAGAGATTGTTCTTTTTATTAATTGTATCCAAAGCACTTATCATAGTCTGCACATAGTAGGTACTTATTATTTATTGGATTGGATTGAAACCTGGGCATCCAATTAGGAACCTGTCACAATAATTGACTTAGAAAATCACAAATTAACATTATATCAAATTACAGAATTGGAATCCCAATCTAAGATCCTTGACTCCAAATCGAGTGCTTTTCCTTTTTTAAAAAACTGCACCACAATAGTTCATTTAAAAATTTAGATCATCACCCCTCACCTGGACTATTGTCACTCTTATTTTATAGATGAGAAAACTAAAACTCAGAATTCAAGAGTAATGGATTAGATCAGAAATGTCAAACTCACTGTCCAAAATATTCTCTGGTGGGACTATAATTAGAACAAAACATACTTAGGAAATAGATACAACATCATCAGTATTTTTATATATTACCAAGAAAGTCCAGTAGCAAGAGATACAAAGAGAAATTCCATTTAAAATAACTGTAGATAACATAAAGTATTTGGGAGTCTACCTGCCAAGGCAAAATCAGGAACTATATAAGCATAATTACAAAACGCTTTCCACACAAATAAAGTCAGATCCAATCAACTGGAA
Source organism: Myrmecobius fasciatus (assembly GCA_023553655.1). Classification (NCBI taxonomy): domain Eukaryota; kingdom Metazoa; phylum Chordata; class Mammalia; order Dasyuromorphia; family Myrmecobiidae; genus Myrmecobius; species Myrmecobius fasciatus. The sequence continues at coordinate 8,743 of JAJPUD010027555.1, read as the reverse complement.
AAATATCAAGTGCTCATGGGTAGGCCGAATGAATATAATAAAAATGACAATACTACCTAAATTAATGTATTTATTCAGTGCCATACCAATCAAACTCTCAAGAAATTATTTTACACATCTAGAAAAAATAATAACAAAGTTAATCTGGAAGAACAAAGCTTAGGAATTTCAAGGGAATTAATGAAAAAATGCAAATGAAGGTGGCCTAGCTGTACCAGACCTAAAACTATATTATAAAGAGTAGTATCAGAACCATTTGGTACTTGCTAAGTAATAGAGTAGTCAATCAGTGGAATAGGTCAGGTTCACAGGACAAAATAGTCAATGACTATAGTAATTTAGTGTTTGACAAACCCAAAGACTCCAGCTTTTGGGATAATAACTCACTATTTGACAAAAACTGCTGGGAAATTTGGAAATTAGTATGACCAAAAACAAGGCATTGAGCTACACCTAACACCATATACCAATATAAGGTCAAAATAGGTTTATTATTTAGACATAAAGAGTTTATTATAAGCAAATTAGAAGAACAAAGGATAGTTTACCTCTCAGATCTGTGGAGAAGGAAGAAATTTGTGGCCAAAGAACTGGATTACATTATTGAAAACAAAATAGATAGTTTTGATTATATTAAGTTAAAAAGGTTTTATATAAATAAAACCAATGCAGACAAGATCAGAAGGAAAGCAATAAACTGGGAAAACATTTTTAAATTCATGGGTTCTGATAAAGGCCTCATTTCTAAAATATATAGGGAATTGACTCAAATTTATAAGAATTCAAGTCGTTCTCCAGTTGATAAATGGTCAAAGGATATGAACAGACAATTTTCAGATGAAGAAAATGAAACCATTTCTAGTCATATGAAAAGGTGTTCTAAATCACTATTGATCAGAGAAATGCAAATCAAAACAACTCTGAGGTACCACTACATACCTCTCAGATTGGTTGACAGGAAAAGATAATGATAAATGTTGGAGGGGATGTGAGAAACCTGGAACACTAATACATTGTTGGTGGAGTTATGAACTGATTCAACTATTCTGGAAAACAATTTGGAACTACGCACAAAGGGCTTTCAAACTGTGCATACCTTTGACTCAGCAGTGTTTCTACTGGGCCTATATCCCAAAGAGATCTTAAAGGAGGGAAAGGGACCCACACATGCAGAAATATTTGTGGCAGCCCTTTTTGTAGTGGCAAGAAACTGGAAACTGAATGGATGCCCATCAATTGGAGAATGGCTGAATAAGTTATGGTATATGAATGTTATGGAATATTATTGTTCTATAAGAAACGACCAGCAGGATGATTTCAAAGAGGCTTAGAGAGACTTGCATAAACTGATGCTAGGTGAAATGAGCAGAACCAGGAGATCATTGTACATGGCAACAAGATTATAGGATGATTAATTCTGATGGATGTGGCTCTTTTCAACAATGAGATGGCCAGTTCCAATGGTCTTGTAATGAAGAAAGTCACTACACACTACACTACAGAGAACTGTGGGAACTGAGTGCAGTTCACAACATAGCATTTTCAATTTTTTTGTTATTTGTTTGCATTTTTTTTCTTTCTCATTTCTTTTTCTTTTTTTGATCTGATTTTTCTTGGGCAGCATGATAATTATAGAAATATGTATAGAAGAATTGCACATGTTTAGCATATATTGGATTACTTGCCATCCAGGGGAAGGGATCAGGAAAAGGTGGAGAAATTTGGAAAACAAGGTTTTGCAAGGGTCAATGTTGAAAAATTATCTATGCATATGTTTTGAAAATAAAAAACCTTAATTAAAAAAAGAAATAAATACAACATAAATAATGTTAATTAATGATTTTCTAAGTCAATATTCAAGGGCATGTTGGTGGCATAGTGGATAGAGCTTGGAATCAGGAAAAATGTTCATGAGTTCAAATTCAGCCTCAAATACTTACTAGCTGTGTAATTATGAGCAAGGCACTTAATTCTGTTTGCCTCAGTTACTTCATCTGTAAAATGAACTGGAAAAGGAAATGGAAAATCATTCTAATATCTTTTCCAAGAAAATCCCAAATGAGGGTCAAAAAGAACTGGGCATGACTCAACATAAAAGTCAATATGTGGCCCACAGGAATCCATTTCTTTTAGAGTTTGACCACCCTGGACCAGACAACTTCCAAAGTTTCTTTCAGTACCAAGTCTATCATTTTAACATCTCACTAAAATCCTTCCTCCATAACTTTTAACACTCCATGAGTGCCATGGTAACATTTTAGCCATATACCTATTACAAGACAGGCTTATCTTTTCTTTTCCTTTATGATTTGCTTTATACATGTCCTTGATGATGTTTTATAAAATTTGCTGTATGCTAAAGTCATAGTTGGTGATGTGCTACAGATTATTAAAATCTACTATTCACCTCTTCATAACCATTTATACTAACATGCAATTTTTAATTCTTTACAGATTAATATGTTTCCATGACTCATATTTCCACCTAGCATCACTAGAGGAATAATGATGTTAAAGATATATTATTATCTCATCAAAAGAAGGTTAGGTCTATTATATTTTAACCAATATAATAGTACTGAGGAAGGCTTGAATTTCAGTATTGTAGCTATAGTTCTGTCTTCCCAGATCACTTCAAAATGGAATTTAGTATAACTGTGAAATGTATGTTTCCCTGAGAAACTTTGTTAAAACTTAAGAACTACAAATCAAGAAGTAGGAAAGATATGTCTTTAAGACACCCTAATCATAGATCATAGAAAGCCAGAGCCAGGAAATCAAGTCATATTGCCTAGTTGATGAAGTCTTCAATGTTAGGTGTGGTTAGCAGAGGAATTGATAAAAATTAATCTATTTACCTAAGCAGGAAGAAGGTTCTGATACTGGAGATCAATTTAGTTTCTTGGTCCCATCCACTAAAAGTAATCCAGTCAGAAATCCAAATTATGTCAAGACCCTAAAGCTAAATTTTCTCTATAAAACAACTTATGGCCCATGGTTTTGCTGCTCCCTTCCTTTGGGTCAGCCCACCATGGTGCCTTGTAGTGTCTTTCCCTTTTGCCTTGTCCCATGCCACATGGTATCTTCCCTAACTTCTCTATGCTTCCCAATCCCATTTCTTCTCCTTATAGCTAACTTTTTTAGGGTGCTCAGTCCCTTTCAGGATTTAACCTGCCAGCTAAAGGTATGGCCCAATCTCATGGGGTGCTCCCTTTTTACTGGGTAATTGTGAGTTCCACTGATCTTTCATATGCCTTCCCACTCTGTTTCATATCTACCATTCCCAGTGTCTATTATATCCCTTCATTTTGTCTGTAACCTATTCCCTTAAATCTACCTTTTGCCAAAGAGAATGACCATTGTGAATTCTTCACATGACTGAACCCCAACTTTTGGTGCCTGCCATCATTTGGTGATCACATCACAGTGAACTACTACTCCCATTTCACAAGCAAATAGACGAGTTTCAGGAAGGCTTACTATTTCCCCAAAAGATACAAGATCATTGAATAAAAGACCTGGATCTAGAATCCTTTTCTTTTAACTCCATCACCTTCTGTCTCAAGTTCAATAACAACAAGAATCACTAGTATTTCAATTTTACCTTCATTGTTGTTTGGTCGTTTTTTAAATCATGTCTGACTCTTCATGATCCCATTTGGGATTTTCTTGGCAAAGATACTAGAATGGTTTGTCCTTTCCTTCTCCAGCTCATTTTATAGATGAGGTTACTGAAGCAGACAGAATTAAGTAATTTGTCCAGGGTCATGGCAGCTAGTAAGTTTGAACTCAGGAAGATTAATTTTCCTGACTTCAGGACCTGCACTCTATCCACTGTCCCACCAAGCTGCTTCTCACTCAAATATTAATCATTAAGGAAATGATTATTCAAGAAGTAGGATCTCATTCTGAATTCAAATCTGGCTTCAGACACTTACTAGCTGACCCTGGACAAGTCACTTAGTCCTGTTTTCCTCAGTTTCCTCATCTGTCAAATGAGCCAGAGAAGGAAATGGCAATCCATTCCAGTATCTTTGCTAAGAAAATCCCAAAATGAGGTCACAAAGAGTAGAAGACAACTGAAATGACTGAACAACAAATATTCAGGAAGCCTTCAGGGAGGGCAACAGCTTCTTCAGTATTAAAGGTGAAAGGAGATAAATCATAACAATGACTTTGATTTTGTAACAGTGGATTTTGAAGGAAGAAAGGTTAGGAGTTTAGGAGCCGTGGTAGAAGAAATATTTTAGCAAATGACAGGGATTTTTCCACCCACCACTTAAAAAAAGTAATGAGTGACAGACACATGCAAGGAGGCTGTATTTCCAAGGCCCATAGCTATTCAACACTTGTTTGCTCATCTCAGAACAAAATACTGAGAGGCCAGACCTTAAAGGGAATAAAAATTACTCAATTCACAATCAAATGAAAATGCTATGGGCTCAAAGCCAGAGAATGTTCTTGAATTGGACTTTTTTTTTAATGTCCTAAATTTAACCAGCTGCATTTCTTTTTAAGTACCATTCTATTTAACCTTTTGAAATGAAGCATCTGCCTTTTAATGGAAAAATCTACATTTCATTGTAAATATGGAACAGAAAGTTTTTGACTTTGTTATTTTATAGAAAAGTAAAATCAAACACTTCCTCCTGCCTTCTTTGTATCTTGAAGCCACCATGACAGTGAAACTGGCTTGAATGGCAACCACTGTATAGGGAAAAGGGAGGAAAGAGAGAACAAGGAGAGTTAATTCTGACGTGTATAGATGTAGCTACTACCTACAACAGTATCTTCAAGACTTACAAGTCTAGAAACTGTATTGAGTGAACAATTTAAAGCTACAGTCAGAGTCTAGCTTTAGTATTCCCTTATTCTGTTCTCTAGGGTGTGGGTTACAGTATGGGGATGATTCCCAATTTAATAACTTTGTTGATTCATTACTGAGTAATATTAGAAAATAAGGGGTAGAGAGAAAAGAGATAGGAGAGAAGGAGGAAGAGGGAGAGGGAGAAGGAAGAAGACAGAGAGAGAGTGGGTGGGAGAGAGAGAGGGAGAGGGAAAGGAAGAAGAAGAGAGAGAGAGAGAAAGAGAGAGAAAGAGAAAGGAAGAATGGAGAGGAAAAGGGAGAGAGAAGGAAAAGATTGGGAGAGGGAGACAGAGAGGTAGAGAGTGAAGGAGAAGAAAAGGGAAGGAAAGAGAGAGAAAGGGAAGGGAGACACACACACATACACATAGAGACAGAGACACAAAGGGAGTAAAAGAGACATCAAGTATTTTTTGACTTCTTACTAGGTACAAACTATAATATACCTCATGAGGGAATAAGGTCCCTTTCTTTAAGGTTATTACATTCTAATTACATGATAACAACAACAACAACAATAACAATGATAACAAGTTAGCACTTTAAGGTTTTAACAGCATTTTACATATATTAACTCATTTAAATCCTTATAATAACCTTCTGAGATAGACGCTATTATTATCTCTATTTTATAAATGAGGAAACTGAGGCTAAGAGTCCATGATTTGCCTAGGATTATACTACTAGTAAGTAACTGAAACAGGATTCAATCAGTCAATAAAGATTTATTAACTACCTACCAGGTTTCAGGTACTATGCTAAGTCCTGTAAATATAAGGAAAAACAAAAGTCAGTTCCTGATCCCTAGGAGCTCACAACATACAAGCAACTATGTACAAATAAGCTATATACAGGATAAATTGATTATAATCAAGAGGGAAGACATTAGAACTAAGGGGATAAAAAAGGGTTCCTATAGAAGATAAATTCTAACAGACTAAAAGGCAGCCAAGGAAGACAGGAAGTGAATATGAGAAGGGATAACATTGCAAGTATGGGATATAGTTATTGAAAATCTCCAGGCAGGAGATGAATATTCCTGTTTGAGGAATAGCAAGGAGGCCAATGTCATTGGAGGAGGGAGAGGTGATCCATAAGGTGCAAGAAGACTGGAAAGGTAAGGGAAGAGTAGATTATAAAGTGTTGTAAATGTCAAACAGGATTTTCTAGGGAGCCACTGGAATTTATTGATATATGACGTGGTTAGATCTGTATTTTAAGAAGACAAATTTGACAGCTGAATAGAAGATGAATTGAAAGAGACTTAAAGTAGGGAGACCCATCATCAGGCCATTATAATAGTCTAGGTATGAATGAGGACCTGCATCAGGAGGGTGTCGATGTCAGAATGGAGAGAAGGATGTTATAGGAGCAAAATTGACATGTATTATTAAGAGATTAGTTATGGGAAGTGAGAAAGTATGAGGAGTTATAGATGACCCCTTGATGGCAAGCCTGGGGAACTGGGAAGATGGTGGTACCCTCCAAGAAATATAAAGAACTTAGGAATCTAACTCAGGTTTTCTTGATTCTAGCACTCTATCTTGAATAGTCCCCAGCTTCACTGTGGTTTGCAATCCTATGTGGGGTCTCATAACTGAATATGGGGGTTACAAAATTATGATTTATTATCAGTTAATGTTTGATTTTTTATACCTATTTTATATACCTATGAATAGAGAGGTCACATAAAAGTTTCTCAGGTGAAAAGGGGTTGAGAGTGAAAAAAATTTAAGAAGTCTAGTAAGTACTACCTAGCTGTCTTACTTAACACCTCACTGGGGAGATAAAACCTAAGTACATAGGAAGATAAATAGCCACATGAGGCTTGTATGATAAATCCTAAATGGTGGCACAGACAGTTACTATAAGAATATAGAGGAAAAAAGATTATTTCAAATTGGATTGAGTGGAGAAGGATTCAAAGGGAAAATGATATTTGAGATGGTTTTGAAAGAGGGTATTGTAAATATATGACAAAATGGAATTATTCAGGTTACATGCCTTAATGACCATAGTAAATAAACAAGCCTTAAGTTATTATCCTCTTTCCTCCTATGTGACTCATACAAGGGAGCCCACTAGGATGCAAATGGGCCAACCATTTGAAAAGAACTCCTGCATCTTTGACCTATAAAAATCCCCCTGTTCAACCCTCAACCCAATTCCAGTACTAAGCCCTTGTACCTTGCACACTAATCCTCATGAATGGATACTAGGTGACTGATATCCTGAGTGTACTTCTTCCTCCTTGCCCTCTGCTAATCTCATCTCACTTCTACACTTTTGTTCATGCTATGAGCCATTTAATAATAAAGTGAGTTGCATTTGAATCCTGAAAAATGCATTCTTCTTGAATCCTTGAACCCTAAGTAGGCTACTTCTTGAGCTCAAGACATGGAATCTTGGTCCTAGTGATCTAATTTTGAAAACTCTTTGAATCATTCTAATTCAGTAGGAGTTGTGATTTTAATAGAAAAAAAGGAGGAAAGTACTCTAAGAATAGTAAAGAAGAAAGGAGGGAAGCTTAAAAGGAAACAGGAAGCTAGGTTGTGAGGTAGATAGGGTGGAGAGCCTCTAATCAAGAAAATTCAAGTTCAAATAGTATTTTAGTCATTTTGTGACCCTTGCAAGTCATTTAACACTGTTGTCTCAGTTTCCTCATCTGTAAAATGAACTGGAGAACGAAATGCACTCTAGTATCAAGGAAATGCAAACTATTTGCATGTATCTAGTATCTTTGTCAAGAAAACCCCAAATGGACTCATTAAGAGTCAAATATAATTGAAATGACTGAACAGCAATAAAGGAAAACAAGTAGAATGAATAGGAAAACAGGGAAGAATTGAAGAGAAAGGTAGAAAGTATAAGAAAGAGAATAGACTATTATGCTCCCATTGGCTGCCACTAGATTGCTATAGTTATTGGCTAGTTTGTCCTATGATCCTATCCTATGCCACTGATAGACTACTTTATTTCTTAGCCAGTACCAAATGGTTTTGATGACCACTGCTTTATAATATAGTTTTAAATCTGGTAGAGCAAGGCCACCCTCATTTGCTTTTTTTTTTCATTAATTCCCTTGAAATTCTTGACCTTTGTTCTTCCAAATGAACTTTGCTACTATTTTTTCTAGATCTGTAAAATAATTTCTTGGGAGTTTGATTGGCATGGCATTAAATAAGTAAAATAGTTTGGGTAGTATTGTCATTTTTATTATATTCACTCTACCTACCCAAGAGCACTTGATATTTTTCCAACTGATTAGATCTGACTTTATTTGTGTGGAAAGTGTTTTGTAGTTTAATTTGTATAGTTCTTGACTTTCCCTTGGCAGATAGATTCCCAAATATTTTATACTTTTGACAGTTATTTTGAATGGAATTTCTTTTTGTATCTCTTGCTGCTGAACTTTGTTGGTAATATATAAAAATCTTGATGATTTATGTGTATTTATTTTGTATCCTCAACTTTGCTAAAGCTGTGAATTGTTTCTAGTAGTTTTTTAGTTGAGTCTCTAGGGTTCTCTAAGTATACCATCATATCATCTGCAAAGAGTGATAATTTGGCTTCCTCATTACATTCTCTAATTCCTTTAATCTCTTTTTCTTCTCTTACTGCCAAAGCTAACATTTCTAATACAATGTTAAATAGTAATGGTGACAGTGGGCAGCCTTGTTTCACTCCTGATCTTATTGGGAATGGTTCTAGTTTGTGGCCATTACATATGATGCTTGCTGATGTTTTTAAATAAATGCTACTAATCATTTTAAGTAAGAGCCCATTTATTCTTATACTCTCTAGTATTTTTTATAGGAATGGGTGTTGGATTTCATCAAATGCTTTTTCTGCATCTATTGAGATAATCATATGATTTTT
>JAJPUD010027554.1:0-15462 GCA_023553655.1 Myrmecobius fasciatus | reverse complement strand
TCCACCAACAATGCATCAGTGTCCCAGCCTTCCCACATCCCCTCCAACATTCATCATTATCTTTTCCTGTCATTTTAGCCAATCTGATAGGTATGTAGTGGTACCTCACGGTTGTCTTAATTTGCATTTCATGGATCAATACTGATTTGGAGCACCTTTTCATATGACTACAAATAGTTTTAATTTCATCCTCTGAAAGTTGTCTGTTCATATCCGTTGACCATTTATCGATTGGAGAATGGCTTGAATTCTTATAAATATGAGACAATTCTCTATATATTTTAGAGATGAGACCTTTAGCAGAACCCTTAAATGTAAAGATGATTTCCCAATTTATTGCTTCCCTCCTAATCTTGACTGCATTGTTTTTGTTTGTACAAAAGCTTTTTAACTTAATATAGTCAAAGTTATCTATCTGGTGTTCAATTAAGAGTTCCAGTTCTTCTTTGGTCATAAATTTATTCCATCTCCATAGGTCTGAGAGGTAAACTATATTGTGATACTCTAATTTACTTATAATATCACTCTTCATATCCAAATCATGAACCCATTTAGATCTTATCTTGGTATGTGGTGCTAGATGTGGGTCAAGCCCTAATTTCTTCCATACTAGTTTCCAATTTTCCCAGCAGTTTTTGTCAAATAGTGATTACTTATCCCAGAAGCTGGGGTCTTTGGGTTTATCAAAGATCAAATTGCTATAAGTTATTGCCTAGTTTGTCCTGTAATTCTATCCTATGCCACTGATCGACTGCTCTATTTCTCAGCCAGTACCAAATGATTTTGATGACTGCTGCTTTATAATATAGTTTTAGATCTGGTACAGCAAGTCCACCATCATCAGCCTTTTTTTTTTTCATTGATTCTCTTGAAACTCTTGACCTTTTGTTCTTCCAAATGAATTTTGCTACTATTTTTTCTAGATCTGTAAGATAATTTCTTGGGAGTTTGATTGGTATGGCACTAAATAAGTAAATTAGTTTGGGTAGTATTGTCATTTTTATTATATTCGCTCAGCCTACCCAGGAGCACTTAATGTTTTTCCAATTGATTAGGTCTGATTTTATTTGTGTGGAAAGTGTTTTGTAGTTTAGTTCATATAGTTCCTGACTTTCCCTTGGCAGATAGATTCTCAAATATTTTATACTATCAAAAGTTATTTTGAATGTAATTTCTTTTTGTATCTCTTGCTGCTGAACTTTATTGGTAATATATAAAAATGCTGATGATTTATGTGGATTTATTTTGTATGCTGCAACTTTGCTAAAGTTGTGAATTGTTTCTACTAGTTTTTAATAGTTTCTAGGGTTCTCTAAGTACACCATCATGTCATCTGCAAAGAGTGATAATTTGGTTTCCTCATTACCTACTATAATTCCTTTAATCTCTTTTTCTTCTCTTACTGCCAAAGCTAACATTTCTGAGACAATATTAAATAATAATGGTGACAGTGGGCAGCTTGTTTCACTCCTGATCTTATTGGGAAAGGTTTTATTTTGTCTCCATTACATATGATGCTTGCTGATGGTTTTAAGTAGATACTACTAATCATTTTAAGGAAAAGCCCATTTATTCCTATACTCTCCAGTATGCTTGCATTGTGTTGCCTTTCTCTGATTTTCTTTTTTTTCTTGTAGATAGGATTTTTCTTGCACAACTTGTCAAGTATTTCAACATTATTAACATGTAGTGGACTTCCTGCCATCTAGGGGAGGGGAGGGAACTGGGGGTAAAATTTGTAATGGAAAGCTTTGTAAAGATCAATGCTGGGGAACTACCCATGCATATGATACACAAATAAAAAGCTTTAATTAAAAAAATAATAAAATAAAATGGGGCGATTTAAATGATTTATTTCCTCTTCTGTTAACCTGGGAAATCTAGATTTTTGTAGATATTCCTCCATTTCATTTACATTATCAAATTTATTGGCATAAAGTTGGTCAAAGTAACTCCTAATTATTACTCTAATTTCCTCTTCATTGGAGGAAAGTTCTCCCTTATTATTTTTGAGACTAACAATTTGATTTTCCTCTTTCCTTTTTCTAATCAAATTAACTAACGGCTTATCTACTTTGTTGGTTTTTTCATAAAACCAACTCTTAGTTTTATTCTTTTTATTTCTTTCTAGTTTCTTAAACAAATAAGTATATCCTTATTGTGCTACAAGAGTCTCTTATGTTATTAAAATCCCCAAAGAAAAAATATTAACAGTATTTGAAAGAAACAGGGACAGAGAGGGGAGTCATGAACTCTTGTGGTAATCTGTATTCAATGACCAAAAATAGTGTTGACTATAAGCCAGGGCCTCAATAATGTCATCAATGAGATAAAGTGTTGTTTCACTCTATATGATCCTCTCCTTCCTTCATTTCTTCTTTCCATTCCTTCCTTCTTTCCTTTCTCTGTCCTTCCCTTCCTTTTTTCTTCTTTTCCTTCCTTCCTTTTGTTCTTTCTTCCTCCTTTATTCCTTTTCTTCTTCCTTCTTTTCTTTTTCCCTTTCTTCCTTTCTCTATGGCTTCATTTTTTTTCTTTCCTTCCTTCTTTCCCTCCTTCTTTACTCTCCTCTTCTCTTTTTTTTCCTTTTCTTCCTTTCTTTCTTCTTTCCTCTTTTCATTCCTTTCTTCTTTCCTAGTTATGTGAATCTGGACAAGTCCCTTGATTTTTCAGTGCCTAGGCAATTTTTGTAACATCATAAGTTCTAGAGAAGGGACTTTCTTATTTCAAGTTGCCTCTGCAGATGAAAACCAGAGGCTGACCAAAATAAAATAGTTTTTTCAAAGAAAAAGGAAGAGCTGGGAAAGAGAATTCTTGTAAGAATAATAGATGGCCAAACACATATTAGGGTGTAAATAGGAATCCTGATACATTTTTTTCAAATGTCTGTTTCCATCAGCATAGGCATTTTCCCCACTTAGTTGTTGTTAAATCATTATTTTCTGCAAATATTTTCCTTTAAAAAAAAGCAGCAGGGAAAATAACCTTCCATGATAATTAATGACTCCATTTTAAAAGTTTTTTCAACTGCCTTTTTATACCTTAGAAGTATTTTAAAAGATGTTTGGTTTGGTTTGGGTTTTTTGCTTATAGAATATATCAAGTGCAATATAAAGAGCAGCTCAACAACAGCCAGTCAATGTATTTCTTGTTTTATTGATAACTTTAACATCCAATTTTCTCTGACACATCTGGTTTGAAACAGTTCTATACACATGTGCATGTATTCCCTAACTATAAAATGCACAGAGAATAGACTATTTTTTTGCTCTAAGGAATTACATAACAATATCAGCCACATTCATGTAATATTATCAGGAAAAGAAAAATCTTGAAATATCATGCAGCCATGTCAAGGAGAGTTAATAGCACAAATCTAGATGGTCTCCCCTTATTCCCTGTGTGGCTCATCTCATGGCATGGTCTTCTTGACTATAACAAATTAGTTTGACAAATGATTGCTTTCATCAGACTTATTCAATTATCAGAAAATGCTTGATAAGTATTTCACAAATGGACACTTTGTTTTGAATTCACAGGGAAGATGGATCTCTTTAACAGAATTATTTGTTTAAAGATGAAGTAGGCTTCATGATGGCAGAATGTGATGTGTAATGTGTTGGAAAATTCAGCTATACAGAATTCACATGCCATGAGTCATTTTCTGTTTTTTTTCTGGCATATAAGGCCCACTCCTAACCAATGGCATCTTTCTTGTGTACCACATAGCATATTGTTATTATTCAAAAATTCCCAGGTTTTATTTTCATTTTTTAAAAATATCATTTGGGGTATGTTAATTACATATTACTCATGAAAATAAAATATAAATTATATTTTCCAGATAGATAGAAGAGGAGGAGAGCTAGGGCAGGCAGGCCTAAGATTTCATTGGTAAAGAAAAGAACTATGGCCTTGTGAGGATATTACTGCTACTAATTCATAATCACACCTGCTCTGTAGCTTAAGAGCTCCCTAGGGTACTGGAAGATGAAAAAATTTGTCCAGGGTCACACCGCCAAAATATATATATATCAGAAGCAGAACTGAAACCTAGGCCTTCCTTCTTCCAAGACCTGCTGTATCTACTCTACCATGATAACTCTCAGAGATGTGATTTTCCCAATGTACTTTAATTGTTCCCTTGTGTCTGTCTTCATTATTCAAAAATATAAGATTGTTTTTTCCATTCCTCATGAGAGTGCTTCCCAAACTAATATCATAAATTTCTAGACAAGTTTTTCAATTACTTGAAGAAATGAAGGACCAAATAAGGAGATTATATTTCTGTTACTCAAGTCCACTGCACACCTATGCATTGCCCTTTGGAGAATGATCAACTGATTTCTTCAGATATTCAGTCATAGAACATTCTCAGAAAAATATTATTGTTATAAAGATGAGCCTTTCCTTCAAGAAAGAGTTTCAAGCCACTAAAAGCACTGAAAAATTTCCCAAAGGCAAGGCAATCTTCACTCCTCTACTTCAAATTTTGATCCACTTATCATCCATGAGCAATATTAGTCTAAGACATGTCTATGGACTGATGAAACCAATTCTATGCGCTGTCCCTTCAACCTTGGAGCAAAGTCTGCATTCTGATTTTCTTCTCTCCAATTGGATAGATGAGAAAATTAAAATGAATATTTCCTTTACTCTGCCCCTTCAAATCTTTCTAAGGATATTGAAAGCATTTTCTATTTCCTGAAAATTCTATTTCTCAATAGTTTTCTTACTCAGTTTGAAGAGATACATTACTCAAGTTATCCACATGGTCTAACCAGCTGGTGTGGGCTGACAGGCAGCTGTCAGATTGGTAGCTACCTGCTGAAGTGTTCAGTGTTGAACTGTTTAACTTGCTGATAATTCACTGTGCTAGGACAAAAGCTGTGAAATTTTCTTGGACTGACAGCCTATGGCTTTTCTTTCTCTACTTTAATGAAAGTTAAATGAGATTTTTACAAGATCACAAGGGGGACATGTCTCCTGGGACTAGCACAGACATCTAGTATTGCTTACCTGTAGGCTTAATCTGTCCTTGGTCCTGTGGGCATAATATATACTGCTCTCTGCCCTCCAGAACAAGCAAGATTGGATTCTGCATTTTTTTCAACATATGGTTCCCACAAAGAAAGGCTTTCAGATGGAGAAACAGAGATCACTGCTGTTGGGGTTGTGCCCTTATATCCATGCTTCAACTGCTATTTTTTTTTCCTTGAATATTTTCATTATGGGATGAATTGACCTGAATTGGCATATGTGTAGATTTTTAATCTCATGGAAGATGAAATGATTAGAAATATAAGGGAGCATTTGAAGGGAAAATAGCTCAGGAAAAAGACTAGACATTGCTCCATTTTAAAAATGAATTGGAGAAGAATTTGAAGATCAAAGGTGAGTTGTGTTCTTTGCTGAATAATTTGTGGAGAATCTCCCCTTCCTCCCTCCCTCCCTCCCCCCCTCTCTCTGTGTGCGTGTGTGTCTCTCTGTCTCTGTGTGTGTCTCTCTGTCTCTGTCTCTGTGTGTGTCTCTCTCTGTCTCTGTCTCTGTCTTTATCTGTGTGTCTCTGGGTGTATGTCGCTGTCTCTGATTCTCTGTCTGTCTCTGTCTCTGTCTCTCTCTCTTTTTCTCTCTCTCTGTCTCTGTCTCTGTCTCTTTCTCTCTCTGTCTCTCTCTGTCTCTGTCTCTCTATCTCTCTCTGTCTCTCTGTCTGTCTTTCTGTCTCTGTCTCTGTCTCTCTCTGTCTCTGTCTCTGTCTGTCTCTGTCTGTCTCTGTCTCTGTCTGTCTCTGTCTCTCTGTCTCTCTGTCTCTCTCTGTCTCTGTCTCTCTCTGTCTCTCTCTGTCTCTCTCTCTCTCTCTCTCTCTCTCTTTTTCCCTCTCTCTCTGTCTCCCTCTCCCCAAAAAGTGTTTGAAAAAAGCTACACCAAAAGAAGGACTTCAAGAAGTCCTTTGACTAACAATGGTAAAAGCTAAAGTAATCAAGAGTATTAAAGAGTTTAAATGCAATGAACTTAAAATAAGGGCAAACATCATCAATGGCTCACTTGCTCGTTTGGCTGCAATATGAATGTGAGAGCAGGCCACTCATGAATAAATTCACCAAGATATCTTTCTATACAATCATGTGAGTCTACTAAGAGACCTAGGAATTATCATTGGTAAAAAAAAAAATTCCCAGAGATTTGGCCAAAGATGCATTAATGCAGGCAAACATATTATTCTAATAAACAAAAAAGTCTTTAAAAGTGCTTATTGTCAATCTAGATCCAAAGTAATCCCTTTTAGGACTACAATTCTTTTGCACTTTTCTTCATTTTCTACCTTCTAAAATAAATTGACCCATGGTAAGCAATTAATAAGCTATTATGTACAACGGATACAGTGTTGGAGATGACAATCAAGACCTGAGATCAGAATCCTGACTTAGACATTTTCCAGTTTTGTGACCCTCTGGATGTCACAATCTGTTTGTCACAGTTTCCTCATCTGTAAAATAAAAACATTGGTGCAGTAGATAGAGTAAAGGGAGTACCACTTAAGAAGACTCATATTCCAGAGTTCAAATCTGGCCTCAGCTATTAGTTATGTGATTCTGAGCAAGTCACTTAACTTTGCTTGTCTCAATTTTCTCATCTGTAAAATGAACTAGAGAAATAAATTGCTAACTACTCTAATATATTTGCTAAGAAAACCCTGAATGGGGTCTCAAGGAGTTGGGCTCATCTCAACAATAACAATAACCTCATAGGATTGCTGTGAAGATCAAATGAGAGAATGTAAAGCACTTTGCAAACATTAAAGAGTTATATAAATGCAATTATTATTAGCATTAACATTACTGTTAAATGTTAGCTAACATTTTTTCCTTTATTAAAGCTTTTTATTTTTCAAAACATATGTATGGACAATTCTTCAACATTAACCTTTACAAAACATTGTGTTCCAATTTCCTCCCCTTTCCCCACTCCTTCTCCTAGATGGCAACTAGCCCGAAATATGTTAAACATGGTAGAAATATATGTTGAATCCAATATATATGCATACATACTTATACAGTTATCTTGCTGCACAAGAAAAATCAAATCAAACCAGAAAAAAGAGAGAAGCAAAATATAATGCAAGCAAACAATAACAAAAAGAGTGAAAATGCTTTGTTATGAACCACACTCAGTTTTTATAGTTCTTTCTCTGGGTGCAGATGGCTCTCTTCATCACAAGAGTATTGAAACGGTTGGAATAATCTCATTGTTGACAAGAGCCATGTCCATCAGAATTGATCATCATATAATCTTGCTGTTGCTGTTATAATGATCTCCTGGTTCTGCTCATTTCACTCAGCATCAGTTCATGTAAGTCTCTCCAGGGCTCTCTAAAATCATCCTCCTAATCCTTTCTTACAGAATAATAATATTTCATAATATTCATATATGATAACATTCATCCATTTTCCAATTGATGGGTATCCATTCAGTTTCCAGTTTCTAGCCACTACAAAAAGGGCTGCCACAAACATTTTTGCACATGTGGGTCCCTTTCCCTCCTTTAAGATCTCTTTGGGATGTAGGCCAAGTAGAAACACTGATGGGTCAAAGAGTATGCACAGTTTGATAACTCTTTGTGAATAGTTTCAAATTGTTCTCCAGAATGGTTGGATCACTTCACAACTCCACCAACAACGTATTAATGTCCCAGTTTTCCCACATTCCCTCCAACATTTGTCATTATCTTTTCTTGTTATCTTTGCCAGTCTGAGAGGTGTGTAGTGGTATCTCAGAGTTGTCTTCATTTTCAGCTAAAAATTTTTAAATGATATCATGGTTGAGAGAGATTATAGGTTGTGGCCATTGTGGTGTAGTAAATTTTGAATTCTAATTTTGGAAAAGTCACCTAAGCTCTCTAAACTTCACTATCCTAATGTTTAAAATTAAAAACTGAACAAAAAATAGCTTATAAGAAGCTTACTATGTGTCAGGCACTCTGCTAATGAAAGGGGTTGGCAGAGATTACTTTTAAAGTTAACTCCAGTCCTCAATGTGTGAGTCAACTCTTTCATTTTTCAAATGAGTGTCAATGAATTGTAGCCATCTATTTGTCTCCATGGATAAAGCAAGGTCTTCCTTCTCACATTGGCTTTTAAAGACCGCTGGAAAACTCCAATGAATTTAGCAACCAACCTTGTATCCAGAGGACCAGTGATGAAATAAAGAAGTTAAACTCAAGGTACATAATAAGATATTCATTTCCAGAAGTTGCCAATGTGGACATTTGTTTTGTTTCTTTATGCATATTTGATACAAGGGTTTGTTTCTTTAATTTTGGAGATGGAATTGCACCATTGATAGAATTATCAAAATGAATTTATATATATACATATATATATACATATATATACATATATATATATGTACGTATATGGAAAGAGAGAGAGAGAGAGAGAAGGAAAATCAGTAGGAAATAGATATATCCTTAGCATAGAGCTTAGTATAGTACCTGACACATAGTAGGTAGTTGATAAAGATTTGCTGGCTTGATTTGGATTGTTTCTTTGGAAAAGACATGTGGAATTTATTATATACTTCTAAAAAGGTAATGAAATTTCTCAGTTTCAACTGCAAATCTTTGTTTCTGTTGTACTTCACATATGGAAATGCTCATCTTATTTGGAGTTTGTTAAGTTTAGAACAAAAATATTTCAAAAAAAAGAAAAAGAAAAAGGCTCATGGCTAAAAGAAAGCTAGATACAATGGCAGCAGATTTTAATTGATTCAGCTCATTTTTGTTGATCTTCTTTCATATAGATGCATAGCTTCTCTTAGTATGTCTTCCTCTCCGTGTCTTTGGAAGCACAGCAGAAATTCCTTTCTAATATTTATAACAAATGATCTTTTAAGTACAAAAGGCCCATACAGAGACAATGCTTGCCAAAGAATCTGAGAAATCCTGAGATCTGGCTCTTTCTCCCCTCCCATGTACAGGATGCAAGAAAATCCCTATGGTATTTTTCTTATTCTAAAAAGAGGCTTTTAGGAGGAAAAAAAAATCTTGAAGATAGATAAAAGTTCTTGAAAGAAAGGGTTCTTAAAGCCAACCTCACAGCTTAAATACCATGCTAAAATATAGTAATAGCTATGCTATAAAGGCAGAAAATAGTAAGTAAGCAGAGATAAGACTATTACTGTTATCAACATGTGTTATCAACATATTACTGTTGGGTTTTGTCCTTTGTTTTTGAAGAGGAAAAAATGACATCATTATGTTAGAAGCGAGTTATAATATGTCTGATTGTGGCTAATTACACCAATATTGAGTGCTCTGCCACAAGTCATACAGAAATAGTCCATATGAACATTTGGGATAGCTTCTCTAATTTTGCATATTTCGTGTTTCTATTGGTCTAATTCAATTCTGTTTTACTCATAGAGCACAGAACCTTCTCTGATGAAGGTATGACATTCTAGGGGTCCTGTTTTTGTATCTCCCATGTCATACAATTGATTCTTAAATTCTTAAAGATATACTTTGAGAGTGTCCTTGTATCTTTTTCTGACCACCTTATAAGGGCTTGCCCTGTGTCAGTTCTCCATAAAATAATTTTTGACCAGTGCACACTCAAAATATTACTCCTAATATTTATAAATATGTACTACATATTAGTGTATTAGCACTATGCCTAGACAATATTGGATAGAGAGCTCACCTCAGAACCAGAAAAATCTAAGTTCAGATATTGGTTTTAATTCATACTTATTGGGTTACCCTGAACAAATTATATAAGCTCTCAGTACTCTAGGTAAACTTCTAAAAGGATAGGTTGCAAGAAGATGTTGACCTGCAATCTAGAGAGCGTCCTATACAAATGAAATTGCCAATCCAGTTCCTATCCTTAAATAGAAATTTAGTAGCTTAATTTGTTGGTAGGCTTGACTGCCTATAAGAGGTTGAAGTCTTGAGAAATAGAAGGCAGATTTCTGATGCTTCCAAGGATATTTCTAGCTGGGAAGGAAATGAGCCAGAAAGTAATTATTAAGAAGACCTAAAGATTAAGGCAGGAATATCTATAATAGGCTACAGGTTGCATAAGATTCCACTAGTATTTTCCTCCAAAGTCTTTGTAATAAAAATATGTTAGGAGTCTACCTCTGAGGGAGCAGTGTACCCCTGCTAGGATTTCACTTAGCTCAAGGATCCCGGAGAATGAATGAATTTACCAGAAGATTTTGAGCTCCAGAGAAAAAGATTTTGAGCTTCCCCTAAAAGGGAAGTAGCAGTTGCCTTAGGATAGAACCATAAGACACTCTCGGGGGAAAAAAACATTTTAAAATGCTTAACTCTTGCACTACACCAAGCCTCTAGCACCCATTCCTGATTATATTTTCCCCTCATACTTGCTTTCAAAAAAATAACTAAAAGATAAAGCCTTATCATTTATCTGACAGTATACATTCTGGAAATTTATTTTAAATGGCAAATTCTCATTGGCTCTCTCTACACATTGATATTATGGTATAATAATAACTAATAATAATAATAGTGATAATTTTACCTGTTGATTAAATTCCTTCTCAATTCTGAATTGTTCACTTATGGACAGAATAAACTCATGATAAATGGTCCTTTAGTGGAGAAGGGGATTTTGTATTTTTGTTTTTCATTAGAAATAGCTAAAAACACAGAAACAAAAGTAAGTGAAGAGTAATAACTTTGAGTTTTAGAATCTTTAGTTGGAATCAAATAAAGGGAAAAAAGTAGATTTTCATCTTCCTCCTTAACTCTGCAGGAAATAAATGTCCACCTGATAAAAACCGAGCCAATTTAGGGACAGAAAACAAGCAGATAGAAAACTTTCTTTAGGTTATGCTCCTAGGAAAGATGCACAAGAAAGCATCATGAGAATCTTTTGGAAATGTCCTTTCAAACTCAAACTACTAACTCCATCACTTTCACTTGTACCTCTATACTTTTCTCCACCACCAATGTCCATTATTCTGTTTCCTAGATCACATCTTAGGTGGTATCCGGTCTTCTACTCATCTCTGCCCATACATTCTGGAAAATAGAGAGGATCTCAAGTCATTTCAAAACCACTCCAGGGACTCCCTTAAGTGCTATTTCTCCACTATCAATCTGTCCACTTAGCCACGTGGGCTTTTTCAGAAACTCCTTTTCAAAATCAAGAATTTGGACATACTGACAATTTTCCTCAGTGACCCTTCTCCAAATTTGCAAGTTCCTGAATCTCAGTAGGCCATCTCTGAAGCAAAGTTACATCCTAAATTATTGTGGAGGTTATCCAAGATTCTTAAAGATTATTTTAGCAGAGAATAAACTTTAGTAGATTTTGTCAACCCAAAAAAACTTTTAACTAGGGCTTGGGAATTAGCCCTTTATCTCTTAAGGGCTATCCCAGTTAAGTTTGGAGAGGCTATCACAAGACATTTGGCCATTAGGGAATCTGGTCCAAAGTTGTTAGTTAATAATGTTTGTGGATGGATTGACAATAATTGTTTTGTTATTGTTCATCCTTCATTTTTGAAAGGAACTGATGATATGACTGGAATGTGAATTGGATTTAAATGAAATAGAGTTACACAAATTCTTTTTTCCAGTCTTACTCTCTTTTCCAGAGCCAACTAAGACCAATTCAAAGTCAAAGATGATTGATAATGACCTTGGTTTCTTCAATATCTGACAAAGCTCTAACTGCTCCAACGCATCTGTGTTAACAACCTTTATGACTGCTGGAACAAAGTATTCTCATCTATTCATTTTGCCAGGGGAAGTCTCCACATCTTAAGGTAGATAACCCCCTATCTCATTTGGTAGGTTTGAGGTTTGTCAATTACCCTCAACCTGGTTTAGTCCATCTGATGAGACAGTTTTACTGGAGTGTGGCTGCTGCAAGTATTGCAGGTCCTTGGAACTGCAGGTAACAGTTGGGTGAAAGATGCTCATCAAAAGTGGGATGAGCAACTCTGAAAAAGGGTTGGCAAGCCCTCACAACAGAGGTGCTAATCTTCCCTGAACACTCCATGCAGTGATTATTTACAGATTAGCACTAATTAAATGCTTCACAGCAAGTCATGGCATTGACCAGCAAGGGTATTCAATTTTCACATTAGTGGAGGCAGTTCTCATACTGAGGAAATCACAGATCCTCTGAAGTACTGAAGTCTAAGACATCTGAAGACCATAAGCTTTCCCCTTTTATCAATTCTATCATAATATAGTAATACATCTTACGGATCTTATCTATTATAGTTGTCAAAATCCCATTAGAGATTCATTTCCAAATCAACCCTTTGGATGTCATCATGAACCAATATTGCAATCATCACAAGGCAAGGAAGGGATATTTACAGAGCTAGTCTTTACAAAGTAACTGCCTGGGTAAGAATTTGTACATTTATACGTTGTATTAAGTAAGTCTGGCATGTGGAAATCAATATTTACCAGAAGAAAACTAGATTTAAGAAATCTTTGTTTTAGAAAAGAATTTGTATCCTAGATATAATAAAATGTATGTACAAATTGTTAGGGAAATCCCTGGGTTCTAATCCCAGGTCTTCCATTCTCTATCTGTATAATCTGGTGTAAATCACTTACCTTTGAGGCAAGATATTTTTAACTATCAATTAGGGAATTGAACTCAATGACTCTAAGGTCTTTATAGCTCTAAATCTATGATCTTTTGATTTACAGAGATTTAACCAACCCTATGGATAAAGGAAACTATCCTTTATTAGAGAATTCAAAGAAAATTCTCTAAACCATGGTATCATACATCTGAAATTTAAAAAAAAAATTCTCATTAGCATTCAAAGTTAAAAAGAAAAGTTTGTACAGCTATAAAGAGAAATGGAATGTGTATATTTTAGTTTTTATAGGAATGTTCACTCTAACAAAAGCATAATATGGCATTGATTAAGAAAAATAAACCAGGAGTAAGAGGAGAAAGCCACAGGAACAAGCTTGGAAAGAGGACCTAATGAGAAAAGGGAAGTGGAAGAAAGAAGCAAGGAGCAAAAAGATAGAAAAGCAGATAGCAGACAAGAGACTAATGATTTTTCTCCTCATATCCCCAGATGTGTTTTTCTCCTCTTCTTGAATTATAGCTGAAGGAATTGGCAGATCTTTTTCAAGGTCAAAGTAGCAAGGAACTTGAAGGAAATCTTAACCTTTTGATTGCCAAACAGGCCCACAGATTGCAAATCCTGTGTGTTGGGAAGGATCTATGAGATGCAGTCCTCCCTTAGTCTACAACAATTGGCTCTAAATTTCTTTTTTTTTTATAAAGCTTTTTATTTACAAAACATATGAGTAACCTTTCGACATTGACCTTTGCAAAAACTTTTTTTTTCCCAAGCTTTTCCCCTCCATCCCCCCACCCCCGACCCCTAGATGACAGGTAATCCAATACATGCTAAATAGGATAAATTATATGACAAATACATGTATACATATCTATACAGTTATCTTACTGCACAAGAAACATCAGATCTAGAAAGAGAAAAAGGAAAAAAACAACCTAAGAAGGAAAACAAAATGCATGGAAATATTCACAGAAAGCGTTAAAATGCTGTGTGGTGGTTCACTCTCAGTTCCCACAGGCCTCTCTCTAGATGTATATGACTATCTTCATCGCAGAACAACTGGTTTGAATCACATCATTGTTGAAGAGAACCATATCCATCAAAATTGATCATCGTATAGTCTTGTTGCTGTGTATAATGTTCTCCTGGTTCTGCTGATTTCACTCAGCATCAGTTCATGTAAGTCTCTCCAATCCTCTCTGAAATCCTCCTGTTGGTCATTTCTTACAGAACAATAATATTCCATAACATTCATATACCATAATTTATTCAGCCATTCTCCAATTGATGGGCATCTTTTCAATTTCCAGTTTCTTGCCACTACAAAAAGGGCTGCCACAAACATTTTTGCACATGTGGGTCCCTTTCCCTCCTTTAAAATCTCTTTGGGATATAGGACCAGTAGAAACACTGCTGGGTCAAAGGGTATGCACTGTTTGATAACTTTTTGAGCATAGCTCCAAATTGCTCTCCAGAACGGTTGGATCCGTTCACAGTTCCACCAACAATGTATCAGTGTCCCAGTTTTCCCACATCCCCTCCAACAGTTATCATTATCATTTCCTGTCATTTTAGCCAATCTGACATGTGTGTAGTGGTATCTCAGAGTTGTCTTAATTTGCATTTCTCTGATCAAGAGTGACTTGGAGCACCTTTTCATGTGACCGGAAATAGTTTCAATTTCTTCGTCTGAAAATTGTCTTTTCATATCTTTTGACCATTTATCCATTGGAGAATGGCTTGAATTCTTAAATATTTGAGTCAATTCTCTATATATTTTAGAAATGAGGCCTTTATCAGAACCTTTGGAAGTAAACATTTTTTCCCAGTTCACTGCTACCCTTCTAATCTTGTCCGCATTCATTTTGTTTGTACAAAAACTTTTTAACTTGATATAGTCAAACTTATCTATTTTGTGATTAATGATGACCTCTAGTTCTTCTTTGGTCACAAATTCCTTCCCCCTCCACAGGTCTGAGAGGTAAACCATCCTACATTGTTCTAATTTGTTTATAATATCATTCTTTATGCCTAGATCATGAATCCATTTTGACCTTATCTTGGTATATGGTGTCAGGTGTGGGTCAATGCCTAATTTCTTCCATACTAGTTTCCAATTATCCCAGCAGTTTTTGTCAAATAGTGAGTTTTTGTCCCAAAAACTGGGGTCTTTGGGTTTATCAAACACTAGATTACAATTGTCATTGAGTATTTTTTCCTGTGAACCTAACCTATTTCACTGATCCACTACTCTATTTCTTATCCAGTACCAAATGGTTTTGGTGACCACTGCTTTATAATATAGTTTTAGATCTGGTGCAGCTAGGCCACCCTCATTTGCATTTTTTTTCATTAATTCCCCTGAAATTCTTGACCTTTTGTTTTTCCAGATGATTTTTGTTGTTATTTTTTCTAGTTCAGTTAAATAATCTCTTGGGAGTTTGATTGGTATAGCACTAAATAGATTAGTTTAGGTAGTATTGCCATCTTTATTATATTCGATCGACCTATCCAAGAGCACTTGATGTTTTTCCAATTGTTTAGATCTGACTTTATTTGTGTGGAGAGTGTTTTGTAGTTTTGCTCATATAGATCCTGACTTTCCCTTGGCAGATATATTCCCAAATATTTTATACTATCAATAGTTATTTTGAATGGAATTTCTCTTTGTATCTCTTGCTGTTGCATTTTGTTGGTGATGTATAAAAATGCTGATGATTTATGTGGATTTATTTTGTATCCTGCAACTTTGCTAAAGTTGTGGATTAATTCTAATAGTTTTTTAGTTGATTCTCTAGGGTTCTCTAAGTAGACCATCATATCATCTGCAAAGAGTGATAATTTGGTTTCCTCATGACCTACTCTAATTCCTTT
>JAJPUD010027553.1:3393-15463 GCA_023553655.1 Myrmecobius fasciatus | reverse complement strand
ATTAACCAACTCCCTAAGAAAAAATCTCCAGGGCCAGATGGATTTACATGTGAATTCTACCAAACATTCAAAGAACAATTAATTCCAATACTATACAAACTATTTGAGAACATAGGGACAGAAGGTATACTGCCAAATTCCTTCTATGAGACCGATATGGTGCTGATAGCTAAACCAGGTAGGGTGAAAACAGAGAAAGAAAACTATAGACCAATTTCCCTAATGAATATTGATGCAAAAATTTTAAATAAGATATTAGCAATGAGATTACAGAAAGTCATCCCCAGGATAGTACACTATGACCAAGTAGGATTTATACCAGGGATGCAGGGCTGGTTCAATATTAGGAAAACTATCAGCATAATTAATTATATTAAAAACCAAACTAACAAAAACCATGATTATCTCAATAGATGCAGAAAAAGCATTTGATAAAATCCAACACCCTTTCCTATTAAAAACACTAGAGAGTATAGGAATAAATGGGCTTTTCCTTAAAATGATCAGTAGCATCTATTTAAAACCATCAGCAAGCATCATATGTAATGGAGACAAACTAAAACCATTCCCAATAAGATCAGGAGTGAAACAAGGCTGCCCCACTGTCACCATTACTATTTAATATTGTATTAGAAATATTAGCTTTAGCAATAAGAGAAGAAAAAGAGATAAAAGGAATCAGAGTAGGTAATGAAGAAACCAAATTATCACTCTTTGCAGATGACATGATGGTATATTTAGAGAACCCTAGAGACTCAACTAAAAAACTACTAGAAACAATTCACAACTTTAGCAAAGTGGCAGGATTCAAAATTAATCCACACAAATCATCAGCATTTTTATATATTACCAACAAAGTTCAGCAGCAAGAGATACAAAAAGAAATTCCATTTCAAATAACAGATGATAGGATAAAATATTTGGGAATCTATCTGCCAAGGAAAAGTCAGAAACTATACGAACTAAACTACAAAACACTTTCCACACAAATAAAATCAGACCTAATCAATTGGAAAAACATTAAGTGCTCATGGGTAGGCAGAGCGAACATACTAAAAATGACAATACTACCCAAACTAATCTACTTATTTAGTGCCATACCAATCAAACTCCCAAGAAATTATTTTACAGATCTAGAAAAAATAGTAGCAAAGTTCATTTGGAAGAACAAAAAGTCAAGGATCTCAAGGGGATTAATGAAAAAAAAAGGCAGATGAAGGTGGCCTTGCTGTACCAGATCTAAAACTATATTATAAAGCAGCGGTCATCAAAACCGTTTGGTACTGGCTAAGGAAAAGAGCAGTCAATCAGTGGTACAGGATAGGTTATCAGGACAATCTAGGCAATAACCTTAACAATTTAGTGTTTGATAAACCCAAATACCCCAGCTTTTGGGATAAATACTCACTATTCGGCAAAAACTGCTGGGAAAATTGGAAACTAGTGTGGAAGAAATTAGGGCTTGACCCATACCTAACACCACATACCAAGATAAGATCTAAATGGGTTCATGATCTAGATATAAAGAGTGATTTTGTAAACAAGTTAGAGGAACGTAATATAGTTTACCTCTCAAGACCTGTGGAGATGGAATAAATTTATGTCCAAAGAAGATCTGGAACTCCTAATTGAACACCAGATGGATAATTTTGATTATCTTAAGTTAAAAAATTTCTGTACAAATAAAACAAATGCAGACAAGATTAGGAGGGAAGCATCAAATTGGGAAATCATCTTTACATTTAATGGTTCTGATAAAGGCCTCATTTCTAAAATATATAGAGAATTGTCTCATATATATAAGAATTCAAGCCACTCTTCAATAGATAAGTGGTCAAGGGATATGAACAGACAATTTTCAGATGATGAAATTAAAACCATCTTTAGTCATATGAAAAGTTGCTCCAAGTCACTATTGATCAGAGAAATGCAAATTAAGACAACTCTGAGGTACCACTACACACCTGTCAGATTGGCTAAAATGACAGGAAAAGATAATGATGAATGTTGGAGGGGATGTGGGAAAACTGGGCCACTAATACATTGGTGGAACTGTGAACGGATCCAACCATTCTGGAGAGTAATTTGGAGCTATGCTCAAAAAGCTATCAAACTGTGCATACCCTTTGACCCAGCAGTGTTTCTATTGGGCCTATATCCCAAAGAGATCTTAGAAGAGGGAAAGGGACCCACATGTGCAAGAATGTTTGTGGCAGCCCTTTTTGTAGTGGCTAGAAACTGGAAACTGAAGGGATGCCCATCAATTGGAGAGTGGCTGAATAAATTATGGTATATGAATGTTATGGAATATTATTGCTCTGTAAGAAACGACCAGCAGGACGATTTCAGAGAGGCCTGGAGAGACTTACATGAACTGATGCTGAGTGAAATGAGCAGAACCAGGAGATCATCATACACAACAACAACAGTATTACATAATGATCAATTCTGATGGACATGGCTCTCTGCAACAAAGAATTGTCTCAAACCAGTTCCAATTGTTCACTGAAGAAAACCATATACACCCAAAGAGAGGGATATGAAATATGGACCACAACGTAACATTTTCATGATCTCTATTGATATTTGCTTGCATTGTGTTGCCTTTCTTTGATTTTCTTTTTTTCCCTTGTAGATAGGATTTTTCTTGCATAACTTGTCAAGTATTTCAACATTATTAACATGTAGTGGACTTCCTGCCATTTAGGGGAGGGAAAGGGACTGGGGATAAAATTTGTAATGGAAAGCTTTGTAAAGATCAATGCTGGGGAACTACCCATACATATGTTATACAAATAAGAAGCTTTAATAAAAAAAAATAATAATAATATAAGGACTGCTCTATAGAGAGGGACAGTCCCTAGCTGCCAGAATGCCACTTTTCTGGACATAATTGCATACCTCGAAGGTTAAACTGTCAATCAACTGCATTCCCAAACATTGTTTAGAATTACACTTGGTGTTCTCTAATGCAGTCATCATTGGTGTTTCGTATAAATCTAAGAAGCAAGGATGCCATCTTCTTCTTGTGCTCCTGTATTCACAAACATTGTCTTCTAGCTGGACCCTACCTATTCAGTGTTACATTTTACTGGGATCCCCACTTCTTCATTCTTTGGCTCCCCCTGGACAAAATTTCTTCAACCACCAGCTGACACCCAAATCAACAAACTCAGCATTATCTTGGCAAGCCTGTTCCACTTCCTTCCATCTTCCAGTGCCTGACCCTTACTTACATCACATCTGTCACGGTGAGGATATGGAGGGGTAGGGGAAAAAGAAAAAAGGAGACTTTTATCCTAAACAATTTCTACTTGGGTAAGGTCAAGGATACACTGAGATCTCTCTCCTGAAAGATTTTTCTTCCACAGAGGAAGGCTTATAAATGAGAGGCAACCACTGAAGTCAAGCAGGGTGCATTGTCCTTTGATTAAGGCAGATCAGAAAATTTCTCTTTGGAATAAGGATGGAGTCAATTTATTGCAGTGTCCCGCTCTTAGGAACAAAAATCAAAATGACAGAGTCATAGATGTTAGTGTTATATCCTTGGACACAATGCCTCATTGCACATCCTGTAATTTGAGGGTCCAGATTTTTATATTTGCAATACTTGGAGAGAATTCAGGCAGGGCAATGATGAGACCCTTACCCATTGAGCTTTCTGACCACTTCAACAACTTTGGGACTCCCAACATTGTCACCTAGGAAGAATGAAGAAAAAAATGAACAAGATAGGACCATTATATATAACTAGCTCTAAGACTCTGAACCAACATGTATGGAAGGGCATTAAACTAAATGCTCCATTCTCTTCAAACAGGCAAGAAGACTGAGCCTCAGAGAAGGTGATATATACTATGAAGGGCAACAGATTTACCACAGTCTGAAAACTTGGTTTGGGCTCCAATTATTTTATAGTCTGGTGTTTCCAGCTCAGTGAGGAGGATTCATCTTCATCTTAAAATTGTTCACTTTGCTATGACTTTGTAATACCTCTTTACTGTTTGGGCAGGAAGAAAGCTTTTTAAAAAATTTAACATTTAACATCTACTTATTTGTTATGTAGATGTTATCTTTCCCTAAAGAATATAAATTCCTTAAAAATAGGAACTTTCTTTTTTTAAAATAAATTTTTATATTGCTTTTATCCTGTTCACCACCCCCACTCCAGTTCCTTCCCTCCCAGAGAGCCATCATTTATACTTTTTAAAAGGAAAAAAGGAGAAAAACATCAAACAATCAATCCATCAAATTTGAGCTCTGCAAATGAGTGTGGGGTGAGGTGATTTCTCATGTGGGGGAAGATAAACATTATGAACAATGTCTAGAAAATCACAAAGGAACATCATCTATGTTTTAATCTTCACAGATTGTAGACACAAACATGAATGTGATATCTCTGCTTCAGGATTTTTGGACTTGGCTAATGTTTTCACAGTGAGAAAGAACTTTCTGTCATAATGAGCAACATGGAAGACTGCTTACCTTTGTGTGTTCTGTTGGGATAGGGGAGTTCAGCTGTACCATTCCATTCTGTGGCCAAGAGGTGAAGAAGGCATACAGAGCAGATTTCTTTGTGGTGTACCTGTGGGAAATAGCCACCACAGACTTATTCAAGTGGGCAGCTTTCACTTTTAATTAAAATATTCATAAAGCATTTAACCTATGAGAGTCCATTTCCATGGAGAAGTCCATTATTTGGACTCAAAGTTTTATATCTAGAACTTGGGAAATCCCTTTGAATTTAAAAGCTGGTAGCATTCTCTTTAAGAGAAAAAGGAAACCCAGGTAGGAGCTTAACCCAAATGGTCCTCTGCTCCACAGCCAGTACTCTGTCCCCTGCACTACCATGAGGAGTAAGGGTGCTATTTCACCAATCACAACCATTTTAATGGAGGGTTAGAGTAAGGAAAGAACCTGCAGAAAGTATGGCAGAAGATCTATTTGGACCCAAAGCACTTGTAGATTAACTGAGAACAATAAACAGGTAAGAGATGGAAATGGAAAAAAAAAATAGATCAAGAGGAAGGCTTGGGGTTCAAACCCCAGCTCTGCCACTTCCTTTGTAGCTTTGGGGAAAATCATTTTACTTCTGAGCCTGCCATTTCCTCATTTGAAAAAAAATGAGGATTAAGAATGGCTCTATAGAAGGCTCACAGGGTCACAATTTCCTTTTGAGACAAAGACTTGATGATGTTTTGTGATTACTTAGTGTGCTTGGAAGTAATGAAGACCAGATGACGGAACCCAGAGTTTGTTTTTATAGAGTTAGTGGCAAAGCTGAACCTCAAAAACCCAGATCTCGACTTCCAGCCAGTGTATTTCCCCCACATATCATCTTGTCTGGATCTTCTTTTTGCCTATCATCTTTAAGGTTATAACCTCTAGATGAGGGCTGTCACCTAGAAAAAACTCTTATTAAGGTTTGCCTTAGAGCAGCAGCTCTGAATCTGTAGTTCATGTGCCCCAAATGTGGTTCATAAAGAATATATGAATTTGGATAGAGAAAAAAAGCATGTTCGTTATAATATGCTTCGTTTTCCTCGAAATCTGTAGTATTTTATTTGCACATTTAAAACTATTTTTCTTAGAAGGGATTCAGAGTTTTCACCAGACTGCCAAATGTATCTATAGCACAAAAAGGCCAAGAAATCTTGAGTTAGAGCAAGATAATAAGATAATAGGATTTGCTGAATCCTTTATGAACAGAAGGGTACAAGCTGAGGGAAATCAGGAAGCTTCTGAAGATTGCTGGGGAATTCAGGGAGACTGTTGATTATGGGGTAAATAGTAAGTCACATTTGGATGCAGAAATCCTCACTTAGTGACTCCCAAATGCAAAGGAAGGCAGCTTACCATACAGTGGTGGTGTTCTTCTCCATTTGCACTCTCCATGGCTTAGTAGCATAGATCCCTTCTCCATTGATGTTCAACCAGCTCCCCACAGTACGGAGCCTTTCTTCAAAAATAGGGGGAATGATACCATCTCTTGTTGGCCCAACGTTGAGCAGATAATTGCCTCCAAAGGACACAACTTCAATTAATTCCTGGAAAGAAGAAACAAGGAAGTGCCTCATTTATTGATAGTGGTACTAGAAACACTGCTCAGAAACTCATAAATGTCAGACAACAACAACCAAACAACCATGGACACATTCTGTTTTTTAGGTTCTTTCAGATCATGAAGGTCAGATACATAGACAAAAAAAAGTCCTTTTGAATTCAGGGATTCCCAGGATTTTGGGAACACATAATTTGAGCTGGAAGAGACCAAGTAAACTCATTAAATATTTTTCAAACTCTTGCTATTGTACCAAGTACTATGATAGGCACTGGCAATACAAGAAGGAAAAAGAATAGGGTGGTGCACAGGCTCTAAAATCAGGATAGAGCACAGGCTCTAAACTTGGGACGATTTGAATTTACATCTGGTCTCAAGATACTAATGTGTGACTCTAGGCAAGTCACTTAATTTCAATTGCATTCAAGAAAAAAAAACGATACAATTCATACTCAAAAGTAGTTTTCATTACAATGGGGAAGATAAAGATATTGATACACCATGAATCAAAAATGAATCAATTCAATATACAGAAACACAGAGAAGTTTGAAAGGAAGAGCACAGGGATCAGAAAAGCCTCCATGGAGAAGATGGTGAAGAGAAGAAGACTCTTAGAACACAGAATGTTGGAGCAAGAAGAGTTCATAATTCATAATTTCAGAGTTGGGAAGACTCTTGGAACAAAGAAAAAACCTTAGAACTCATAATACAGAGGGTGAGCTAGTCCAGTCTCCTAATTGTACAGATGAAAAGGCACACTCAAGGAAAAGATCATGTAGCTAAGACCCAAACCCTTGTCTCCTGGCTCCTACTGTCTTCCCACTGTCTTCCTTTCTACCACTGTTCAGAAGACCAAAGTCAAAGCAGATCTTACCGAAATGATTTCTAAATCAGTCATAACATCTTGGCTCTCCATTGTTCGGCGGTATCCCCAGGTTTTCTTATCCAGGGTGGTGCACATCTCCCATTTGCGTTTCGGAAGAGTATCTGGCTTATACTTATCATGGCAGGTAAGGTAACCCCCATGATTACAGGGATTGCCCTTGCCCCATCGATCATTAACCACGATTTGATCCTAAAAGAAAGGAAGAATCGAATCACCAGGGATGAAGCCACATGGATTCTTTTGCCTATAACTATAAAAGAAAATTGAGAGAAGGAGCTAGGTGATGTAGTGGATAGAGCACTAGCCCTGAAGTCAGTAAGACCTGAGTTCAAATCTGCCCTCAGATACTTAACATTCCCTAGCTGTGTTTCCCTAGTCAAGTCACTTAACCACAATTGCCTCAGGGGAGGAAAATTACTAGGTTTTCTTAGCTGACTTTGCAATTCAGAAATGTATTCTATTAAGTAAAGATAAACAGGCCCTATTCCTTCCCTGCTCCTCACATGACAAGGATGCACAGCCCTTCACCATCCTTGCTATGTTCCTGTTCCTGTATTCTCTAGCTAGCTTACCCTTGTTTTTCTTAAGCTATGGGGGCCAGAATTGAACATGTTTCTCCAGATGAGGTCAGAAGTCCAAACAGAAGGATTATCACTTCTCTATTCTTGGAAAGTCAGCCCTTTTTCATGTAACTTAAGATCCCAATAACTTTTTTTTCCTCTCACATCAAATTGCTGACTCATGTGAAATTTATAGTTCACTGAATCTGCAGGTTGTTTTCAGAACAATTGTTGTCTGTTATTCCTCCCTTCCCTATCTTACATTGGTGAAGATGTACCCAAATGAAGTCTTGATATTCAGCCCTATTAATTTTATTTTGTTAGACTTATTGGGATCCCTCCTATATCCATGGATCATATAGACTATATTGTTTTATAGCTGTGTGCATGCGATTCATTTCTCCTACTAGACTATCTTATCAATAGTAGGCTCTGCATAAAACATCACCGGTTAAAATGAAATGAAATTTACATTATTAGTCCTTGGTACATCCAGTGATCCAGCTCTAGATTTAAAGAGCTGCTCTGGATGTCACCTAAGACTCCATGCTAGGGAACAATTCTTTTTAACATCTGCCAAGTACAATGATACAGGAACTTGAATTTCTTACTCTTCTCCCAGTCCCACAAAACATCCCCATAGCAGCACACTGCATCCTGCATTCTTCCAAGCTTCCTTAGTTCCCTATCCAGAATTTTTTTCTGACAAGTCATGGAGGAGAAGGAAGGACATGGTTGGTTCCAGGCCCTAGCTCACTCAACCTTCTGCTGTCACAACCAGTCATTCACTAGTCACCCACCTTCACAGGGCTGTCATTGTACAACCAGGCGAGGAACTCAGTGGAATTCCAGTAAGTATCAGGAGCTTCCCATTCTCCATCAGACCAGATCAGGTCAGGTTTATACCTGAAAGACACATGGCAAGGATAACATGCTGGAAGTTTTTATAATCTAAAGCAGCAGTGGAGGCTAGGTCCCCTAAATGGACCAATAAATAAGAGACCCAGAGTCTAGACCTGGCTCAGATATTTATGAAGAACCATGTAACCTCAGACAAGAATTTCTCTGTTTGAACCTTACTACCTGCATCTGGAACACTGACTGGATTATTCTCCTTGCCTCACAAGGCTGAAACCATGAAATCTTGCAGAGGAGCAGCAGAGAGAAAGCTCCTTTGGAGCCAGGGGGACCTGGGTTCTAGTCCTTCCTCTGGACCAGACTGGTTATGTGGATCTGTTAAACAGCTTCATCTCTGAGGACCCTAAGACACTCTCTAAACTGGGCAAGAAAAAAAAGAGGGGGGCCTTTGCAACCACAGAATGTTACTCTCTGACCCATTTTCAGAACAGTGTTAGCTGGCTTACTCTAGCCTTTAAACTTCATAGAAATTATTGGTTACTTGGAGGTATAGGAAGACCTTGACCTTACTCCTTAGTCAGACCGAACTCAGTGAAATGCCTGTCCCTATGAAATGGGAATAGTAGTATAAATTCAATAACCTGATTTTTATAGAGGATAAAAACTCAAGGTCAGAGAGGTTCTTACCTATTCACAAGATCAACCATTTCTGGTAGGACCTTGGCCTGGACAAAAGTCTGGGTTGTGAAGCTGTTTTCCTTGTCAAGCAGATAGAAGGGATGAAACCATTCCAGGAGTGAGTAGTAGAGTCCATAATGGATATTCCTAAAAAAGTTGAAGCAATGAAGAGGAATTTTTTAAAGGCCACTTAAAAAAAACAAATAGTAATCACACAGTAATCTATGTATTGTGATTTAAGCTAGAGACTACCTGACAAACTAGAAAGCTCTCTCACCCCACCCACCTCCTCAGAGGCAGAAGATCTGAGTTCAAAATCTGCCTCACATATCCTGACTCTCTGACCCGGGTGAGTCATTTAATTTTGATGGACTATGAGTAATCCTAGAACTATAAAATGCAGAGCGGATACTGATCTGCATTGGTGGAAGGAATTTGTACATTCAAACCTCATGCCTCAGGTCTGCTCTCAAAAAAGAGTGATTAGGTCTTTTACTTTCTAGTAATGAGAAAGCTGTGTCAGCTGAGCAAGGAAATTTTCAGCTCCAGTTTACTATTCCAGTAAAAGGAATGTTCTAATAACAATTCCCCTGTTTTTTGCCTTAAACAAGGTGCAATTGTTAGAGATCAGGTAACATAATAAGTTATTTTTCCTGTAAATTCTTGTACAAGAATTTTCAGATTTTCTTAATTTTTCCAAAGTGATATAAAAGGAGGAGCGGATTTCTATTTTTATTTTCTTTTCAGTTGACAGGGAGGGAAATGGCAGTAAGCAATAGCAAATTTGATCTAGCTTTAGTTAAGCTACTTATTTATTTTTTGCTGAGGCAATTGGGGTTAAGTGACTTGCCCAGGGTCACACAGCTAGGAAGTGTTAAGTGTCTGAGACCAAATTTGAACTCAGGTGCTCCTGACTTCAGGGCTGGTGCTCTATCCACTGCACCACTTAGCTGCCCCCTTAAGCTACTTATTTTATTTTATTATTTATTTATTTTTTTAAATAAAGGCTTATTTATTGATTCATTTCCTTTCCTTTTTTTTTAACAGCTTTCTTAACTGGATGTCTGGCATTCAGTATCTTTTCAATTCATCCTTCAAACAGTTGCCAAAATAATTTTTCTAAAGCAGAAGTTTGCTTGTGTCAACCCCCTTATGAAAAACTTTCTATGGTTCCTTATTGCTTTATATATATATATATATATTGCTATTACATATATATATATATACACACACATGCAATATGTAATTGTAAATCAGTCATCTTGGCATTTAAAACTTTTCCTAGACTGGATTCAAAATATCTCTACAAGTCTCATGCAGATTTTTATGCTTTTCAAATACTTTATTTTCTAGCCAAACTAGCCTACTCATTATTACCCTGAAGTTTCCACCTTTATGTCTTTGCTCAGACCTTCCATGCCTGAAATGCACTCCTTCCTCCCCTCCCTTTCTTAGAATTTTTAGCTTCTCCAAGGCTCAATGCATGCTCCATCTCCAACTAGAAGGGCTTTATGATCCTCTCAGCTGGGAAAGCTGCGCTGAGGCAGTTGGTCACTTAGGTGGGTAGAGCACTGGACCTGTCCCCCAGTGCTTAGCACTCTGCCTGGCATACCGTAAGTGCTCAACAAATGCTAGTTGATTAACTGACAAGGCATTTAGATGCCTTGAACTAATTATTGCTTTGAGCAAAGACTAAATCAGATGTAAAATTTAAAAAAAAAAAGCCGTTCTAATTTTTTTTTCACAATGAATTCCTAGAAACTGACTATAAAACTGATCTCCTTTTTCCATAAAAAATGATGATATAATTGAGGATAATGTTCCTGATCAAGGATTTTTAGAACAATAACATGTTAGAACTAGAAAGGGACTTAGAAGTCATCTAACCCAATACCTTCCTTTTACTGATGAAGAAACTGTAGCATAGAAATCATAGGTATTACCTACAATGTCATGAAAACAAAGATGCAATAATAAACCTATGTAGTCATTTAAAATAGTAAAATTATTCTCTAACTTCTCCAAACTAGTCATAAACATGAGCCGATCACATCTGCATCTCTTGTGCAAATTAAATATTGAATAATTTTTTTTATTAAATCGAATGTTTTCATTTGATATGTTTGTTCACTAAAAAGTGGAAAAATGAACTAGAAATTAATTTTTTTAGAACTTACTACCTCAATTTATTCAGAATTTTAACTGAAGTCACCCTGTGTAAACCAAAGCACTGCAAATCCTGTTGACCTTTGCCATAGGGTATTTACCCAATGGGCTGGGACCACCTTGACCTTTAAGAATATAGCAAGAGAGCACGTGGTCTATCCATTGATTATCCCTTAGACACACCACAACCCAATCTTGTTTTTAATTCCCCTATTTTAAGTCACTTCTTTGTAATTCAAAGCAGTCTTTAAAGTAAAGTCTACAATAAATATTTGTTGCTGTTAAATTGAATCCCTCTTATGAAACTCATTAAAATGAATATTTCTGCACTACAAAGAAAGTAAAATTTGTTTTGGAGCTGACAAATAGGGAATTGGAATCCAAAACAAATTTCACTTTCTTTGCTGAGAGCTGAATCCTTGGAGGGATGCTACTAGATTGAAGCAATATTTATCTCAGAGGTGAAAGTACCCTACACTATAGAGATAAATTGGGAAATTTCCCCCCTCCCCCCTGCCCCAAACCTGTGCAAACACCTGCCTTCTTCCTTAGGATTTTAACCTCACCCACCACCCCACTCTTATTCCAGTTTTTCCTTTCTTCACAACCCTTTATTGTTCTCTAGGCTTTAGGAAAAAAAAAATACTACAGTTCCTTCATTTACAAATGACTTCCAAAAAGATAGCCAAGATAGGATTTCTACTTTAGGGAATCTTTTGTAAAGAGTTCTAGACCTCCATTAGTTTAAATAGCTTAGATATGGACTTCACCCCACTTTCCTTTCTAGGATAGGCATGAGGTCAAAACTATTTTCATTAATACCAAGATGCCTTATTTCTTTTTTTTTTTTTTTTTTTTTT
>JAJPUD010027552.1:0-15464 GCA_023553655.1 Myrmecobius fasciatus | reverse complement strand
TGTGTGTGTGTGTGTGTGTGTGTGTGTGTGTGTATGTGTGTGTGATGTTTTGAGACACAAATTGTAGCTAAACATATATGTAGTGGAAAAGTTATAGTCCCAACTAGTTCCTGCTAGATAAACACTGTCATTTTTCAGTACAACTGTTGTTGGAAAGAATCGCCATAATCACAATTTACCACAAAGGCCAACTTTTTCAAGGACTTTTCTAAGTCACTGACCATGGCTCTTCTCACTTGCTTTCTGGGTATAGAAGCTCTTCTGAACAGAGGCCAAAACTCCCCATGTAGATAGTCTTTCCAAACTACTACTTGGCCTCCATACAAAATGTGAGCCATGGAAGTAGAGTTGGTTTGAGAACCCTCTGAAAATTTCATTGAATGTTAGGCAACTTAGAGGGGAAGAAAAGGGCAGCAAAAAGATAGAGAACCAGGTATGGCTAAAAGAGAGTTCCAGACTGGAAGTCCTACACAAAAGGAAGAGTAACCAGCTTTGAGTTTCTAAGCCACTCCTATTGCAAAGCTGAAATAAGAAGAAACTCCTAAGTCAAGTCTATAGCCATCTGGATCAGTTAATTTTAAAAACAAATTTTGATAAATTAATTTCATTATAATTGATTTCCGTTATAATTCTATGTATTTTATTTTATGCATTTAAAATATACTGAGAAAGGGTCCATAGGCTTCATCAGACTGTCAAAGAGGTCCACAACACAAAAAAAGGACAAAAAAAGTCACCAACTGTGACTTTGAATAGAAATACTACGCGTTTTAGTGAGCAATCTTTTGACTGATAATGAATCAAAAGCAAAAGAATCCTTTTGAATTAGATTGGAAAAATATCTATAGATGCTTTAGCTGAGTTCAAATCTCTTTGCAGGACTATCCTGTCTGAGCAACCCTTAACATTTGCTTCAAAGAGCATATTCTGGGGTGGCCTGCATAATAGGTTTTGTGTCTTTGCACTCAGATGCGTGTTCTTTAACCATAGACTCAGCCAACTAGAAAAAGCCAAATTAGTCCTCCAGAAATGTGCTGTCATTAAAATCCACTGCTAGGATGCAGAAAAGCAGCATACATGTCTATTTTTAAATTAAAATGAGTTTTCCAAAGCTGTTGTGGAGACTTGGGCCTGGTTGAGCTTTTTAATTCATGCTCCAAGGGAGGGAATCCCTGGGTCCTGCTGGCAGCACTGATGGCCCATTTTATTTTCAAATGCCTCTCATTCTCATAAAACTGACTGTTCAAAGCTTGAACTTGGACCCCTAGCCTTCTGATACAATTACAAGCAGTCTGACATTGGGGTGATGTAAATCCCAAGAGACCCTGAGAAAGCAGGTGCTTGTGAGATCTTGCTTCACATACCAAGAATTTAGGGCTCCCCAGGGTACTTCCTCCACTTAGAATTGGCAGAATTGTCATGCAGAGGAAAAAGGATGTCCAAGACTAGAAATATGACAAAACTTGAAATTATAAGTCTATAATTATGGGTGCCAACCCTTGGACTGCAAATCCCAACTTACCACCCTTCTCTTCATTACAGAAACATTTAAAAATACATTTAAAAACATTACAGAAAATACCAAATCCTCCAAACATAACTTTTGCTATTGATACTGTATTCTCATCACCCAAAATTATTTCTAAAGTGGAATTCTACACTTATTAAACTATATTCAGACAAAGAGAAGATTTGTATAAAACAAGCTGAGAGTCTAGCTTAATGATTACCTCCTAGATGTGAATTTTCCTTATCCCTTCAGCTATTATTGCTTCCTCTTGGAAATTACCTTAGGTTTACTTGTATATACAAATATACATACACATATGAGAACACATACATACATATATACACCATATGTGTGCGCATGTATGCATGATTTCTCTTAACATACTGTAAACTCCTTGAGGGTAGAATTTTCATTTTTGTCTTTTTCATCTCAGTACCCAGCATAGCCCTTGGCACACAGTAGTAGGCACTAATGCTAAATTAATGTTCATCAATAGGTAGGACTGGACTTATATTAAGTAGCTCCTATGGGCCACACCATTGATAAATTTCAATAGGAATTGTCTTCATAATCAATGAAAGTTTTCAAAAACTCTAAATGGAATGTTCTGTGGACTAAATAAATAGACAAATAGATAAATCACTACAGGTGGAGATCCATGCGTGTCATTCATTGATTCATTAACTTATCCCCAAATACCTACTATGTTTCTAATTTTGTATTAGACACGGATCTCAAAGACTTGGCAATCTTTCTTCTTGCCATTTGATATTCTCAGTAGACATTGGTTGAATATCTATTAGGTATAAGAAAATGCTATATGTTTACCTCTTATTACTACCTTCTTACATATATACCAGGGTATTAGAAATCATACTATTATGTAAAAGACACCTCCCATAATCCTTTCGCTTATAGCTAGAAGAGATATAATTAATAGGTGGCATAATCAAATGGAGACAATGGCAATGAAGGCTACAGCTGAGGTAGTGAATTTCATGAGAGGCATTTGCTGAAATTTTAGTTTAAGTTACTATAAACAATGAGATTCACCTTGAGTACTTTTATGTTGGCCTTTTAGGAATTAATTTTTTGTGTAAATTGGAGTATATATCTACATGTGTTCTCATAAAAATTGTATGTAATGAAGAAAGTATTTTTGCAGGCACCATGGTGTAATGCAGAGTGTCACTTATGCTGTTAGAACTGTTGCTTGAACCAGATTAAATGTGATTGGGAACTATATTTAACAAAAGAAATAAAAATACAGTAAAACAAAGATAATGTGACTAGGTGATTTTCTAAGTCAATATGCAGCCCCCGGGAATTTTCATGTATAGTTTAGTGACTCCTGTTTCTATTTGAGTTTGATACCACTGGTGTAGAGGATAGGGCACTAGACTTGGAGTCAGAAAGACCTGGTTCAAATTCTGCTTTATTTACTTACTAGTTGTGTGA
The DNA here is from genome assembly GCA_023553655.1 of Myrmecobius fasciatus. Taxonomy (NCBI): domain Eukaryota; kingdom Metazoa; phylum Chordata; class Mammalia; order Dasyuromorphia; family Myrmecobiidae; genus Myrmecobius; species Myrmecobius fasciatus. Next base: position 12,496 of record JAJPUD010027552.1, on the reverse strand, counting down.
ACCCAGCTAAGTCCTTAATCTCACTATACCTCAGTTTTCTCATCTGTACAGTGAGGAGGTTGGATTCAATGATTTCTAATGTTACTTTTAGCTCTCAGTCTAAGATACATCCTGAAATTTTCAGATGAAATTAGTCTATCAGTCTCTGATGAGTTCTAAGAGCTTCTGTCTCTTTCCTATACGCTGTATATTCATCATATGGTTTATTTTTCTTACTTCAATTATCTCTTACCTTTATATTCCTAAATTGCAATTCTATCAAAGGCCACTCTGTGTTCTCCTTCATTTTCCTATTTATCCCTCTCTGGCACTCATTTACCTCAGTCTCAGCAATGCTGCTATTCATACTTACTCTCCTTTGCTCCCCAAACTTTACCCCATTATTCGGCACCTTTCTTTCTTCTTGATCTTGCAACCACTGCATCATCCTTCCCCAAAGACAGTCTCTAAAACCCAGACATCCAGATCAAACCATAACACCTGAGTGTTCTCCTCAAAGACCCCTCCTAGAAATTGGCACAGGCAGAGAAGGGGCATGTAATCATACTGACATACAAAGTCAGGGGATGCTTTCCAGCATTCCTGCACCTACCCATACCACTTTCTTCTGTGGTAGCAGGGAATTAAGGAAGTGGGCTCCTTCTCTTTTGGCAGTCACTATAATTTTAAACATAGGCCTGGAGGAACCTTTAATTTCTTCCTTTACTGCTCAGCAATACTACCCAGAAAAGGTAATCATAGTATAGAGGGGACAAGATTTATTTTCCAACAAACAAGTGTACGCAGTGCAGCAGATTGTGAGCACAGGAGAAAATGAGAAATAAAGAGAAAGTATGGAGAAGGAAGAAAAAAGGAAAAGATAGGGAAAAGAAGACAGAGGAGAAAAATAAAATGAGTTAGTATTGAGACTACAACTCATCTAGTTCAAAGTTCAAAATACTAAAAGTCCTCCTAATGTTCCATTAAGTGATAGCTTCTTGCTTTTTCTGACAAGTGATTTAGAGTGCTAGAATGATTAGGTTCTCTAGAGAGTTCATGAATCTCTTTCCATGACAGTTCAATCCAGTATGCCCAGCAATAGGAACTCTGGAAAGGTGGAGATCCAAGTGTTAAAAAGCAGTGTTGGGAATGGGAGGAGGCACCCATTCATTTTATCAAGACAGAAGAAAGGCTGCAGTCAATCAATATATTAGAAGAGCCATATGGTGGTTTCATATGCATGACCAAGTTAAACAAGATTTAGTTAATGATAAGGGAAAAGAAGGGGAACGAATATTTCATTCTCTCCTTCCTTTGTGTCTATCCCTAAAGAGTCAGGTTTTTGCTTTCTTCTCTTCTCTACAGCTTACTTCCTCAATGATCCATGCAGATGAGGCCAAAGTTTCTGTATTCAGCCAAAATGTGTCCTTCGAATTACAATCTCATCCATCCAACAGTCTACTAGACATTTTAAACTACAAATGCCTGAGCATGAAATCATTATCTTCACACCTAAATCTCTTTCTCTTCCCAAGGCAGATAAATGACTTGGTGGATAGAGCACTGAATTTGAAGTCAGGAAGACCTGAGTGGGAATCTTGTTACAGATGTTTACTAGCTATGAAGTCCTGAGCAATTCACTTACCTCTTTCAGCTTTAGTTTCCTCAACTCTTAACTAGGAATAATAATGGAATTAATTTGGCAGGGTTATTGATAGGATCAAATGAGAAAACATATGTAGAGTATATTGCACATTTTAAGATATTATATAACTGCTAGGCTGGATAATCTTAGTTCTATTGAGAGTACTATCATTGTCCTTGATGGAGGATTTATGACTTTGAAATAATCTTATACCCTTTCTTTATTTTCTACCCAGACCTATTAATTCTTTTTAATGTACTGGGATTTTTTTTTGTTTTTATTATTTTATTTTATTTTTTGTGGGGTGATAATCAAGGATAAGTGTCTTGCCCATAGTCACACTAAGATACTAAGTATCTGAGGCTGGATTTGAACTCAAGTCCTCCTGATTCCAGAGCCAGTATTCTATCCTCTACTTGCCCCAAGTCTTATTCCAACTCCACATTATCTTTTAAATTTATCAAATTTTTTTTCTTCACAAACTATCATTTCTACAGTTCAGGACCTTACCCTATCTTTCCTGAATTACTTCAAAAACCTCTTTGTCATTGGCTTCCAGGCATTCGATTCCATATCTTACATGATTGCCAAAATAATCTCCTCATAGATCTGACAACATTACTTCACTGACTCACCATTATCTGTAGGATAAAATATAAGGTCTCTTGCCTTGAACTTACAACATTTATAAAATAAATTCACAATATAAAATTTATAAGGGTCTTTTTGATTTGATTCTAAACGTTCTTCCAGACTTATTTTTACAATACTTCCCTATCAGGTATATTATTTTAGCCAAAATGATTACAAATCACTCTGTCTAATCTTAATCTGTCATGGATGCATCCATGTGTGTTCATCCGCCTGAGAACTATTCCATATTTATTACCATCTTTCAGAATCTTTCTCTTCCTTCACCACTTAACTCAGGAACTACTTTCACCATTTTTTTTACAAAGCTACTTTGCCCCTATAGCATTTTACTTTGTATCATTATTATACCTATTTATATTTCCTTCTTATAGATTGCAAACTCCTTGAAGGCAAGAATTGTGTTCCTTTTCTATTTTTACTGTCTATAATAAGGCATAATGGTTCCTGGAACAAAATAAAGAATAGTTGTTACATTATATCACAGTGGCAAATGCCAATAATGTCAGATACTCAATTTTTCAATTATAACTAAAGAATCTTACTGGCTGTGATTTAAAAAAAAACTTATGTTCTAACAGTTAAATACACATGTTGACCATATGTTAGGTGTTGTACAAAAGTAATTGCATGTTGAGATATAGCATTTCTGTGCTGGAGAGAAGTAAACAAAAGAAGGTCAGCATTTTTATTGCAGGCAGATATGCCTATTAAAGGAAGGATTGAGACACTGTTGCTTCACCTGGTCCTTTTGTTTTTTCCCTAATGCATTTGTGCACTAATCAAAGATGATTTGGGGAATAGGTTGATTTTATGGTCACAGCTTCCATTCTGCTCTTATGAGAATTTGTTTTGTTTTGTTTTGCAAAGTTCCCTGAATAAATTTTGGGAACACAAACTAAATTAGAAGTTAAACAAGAGTTAAGGGGAATTTTCTTGGAGTTTTGAGAAATACAACTCAGTCAAATCTTTGTCTGGGATTGTGAACCTCAATTAGAATCCTAAAAAAAAAAGACAGTTAAAAATTGACATTCTTAATCTGGTGGCACTCTACTAATTTTTGTGGGCTGCCTGGTGTTTGGCTCATAGGGTTAGTCTGAGCTGGTTAGGGAGAGACCTCTGCATCACATAGAAGGGGGGGGAAATCCAGTCAATGCACCTAAAAAATTGAAGACCAAAAGATGGAAGCAGAGATCAGAATACTGACCACAAAGCCAGCAGAGACTCCTAGCATAGATAACATATTTAGCAGAGAATGTGTTCACCTAGGACAAAGAGAGTAATGGCAAACATAGATACTAGCAGTTTCTCTCCAGGAGAGGAGGGGGCATGTTTCCTGACTGTGATTCCTATGTGTGTGTTCTTCACACCTGTGCTCTAATCACATTGATTTCTGACATATACCTTTCACATGCTCTTTGGCTATAAGGGGTTAATATATCACAAGAAGAAGAAAAAAAAATCATCTACCAGCTGATTGTCAGTCAGAATCTATCATGAGGGAAGCTCCAGGCAAGATCCAGCCTGCTGCTTGTTTTTATACTGTTTTTACATGGGGTACGAGTTTAGAATAGTTGCTCCATTCTTAACTCTCAGCCCTGTGTGAAAACAGGTGGTTGGCCAGATGTGGCTCAAGGGCCAGAGTTTGCTGACCCTTGCTTTAGGCTATCATGTAATAAATGGCTCATGTGGTAAGAACTCAGATAGAGATTTGAAGGACACTGTATGCTGGTGTCCCCTAAAAAGTAAGGGAAGACAGAAGAGTTTGAGATGGTCTTAGCATATCTCTATTTGGAAAGAGAGGAAGGGCTGAACCCATAGACAACCCTTCTTCTGCCTAATATATCAGTGTGGAAGCCCCCAAGAAACAAAGTACATTTAAAGAGACTGGAAAGGGTTATCCACCGGGATCATCCACATTAGAGCCATAGACCTGTAAGACTAAGGATTTCCATAGTTGATCTGAGCCAGTCAACAGCTCCAGAAGTCCCAATAGAAGTGCTAGAACTATTGAGTTCTGAACCAAGGTAATAGTGATTCTTGGGAGGCAAATGGGAAGGATGGTTTTTCATATAGCCAGATAATGTCCATTAGTGTAGTTCATGTAATGTACTTTTGGTGTGTAATTGCAACATAAGTTATGTTTTACTGTATGCAAAGCTTGTGCTTGCTATGTGATAAATTGTTCTATGTTTTTAAAAATATGCCATTACTAAGCATGTACTATTGATACATGTATTATTTCTTCATGTAACATTCATTTAGTTACAACATACAATGTTAGGAGTTATATTATGTTATATATGCATGATTTCTGTTTGAGATAGTATGCAAAGTTGTCATATATGTTATTTCTCATATATTGTGTTTCAGCATTAGTAAGGGCATATCTTGTGGGAAATAGTCCTTCACATTTTTCCTAAAAACACACCCATCTTATATAAGATTGTTTCTATGGGAAAATACTTTCCTGAGTTATAAATGACTGACAAACTTTTGGAATGAAACTGGTTTGAAAATCTGGGACTATTTGTATATGTAATTTGGGTACAATGAATAAATCATGTATTCTTTTCTTATTCTTCCTATATTATTTGAAGTGTTTGCTATTCTAGAAGTAAATATGCGGCACCTTAAATGCAATCTTTCCCAGAAAAAATGTAAATTCCTTAAAGGCCGCATTGGTGTCTTCTCTTTCTTTTAGATCTCACAATACTTGAGGGGTCTGCATTAAGTAGATAATAGATACTTGCTAACTAACTAGACTTCAGAAACATGACTGTTTCATTTAATACAGCAGAATAACTCCTTCAAGAAAAAGATCCTTAAGCAAATGAATAAATAATATGAATGTTGAGGATAGAGAAATAAATATTCAGGAAGACTAAAATTCTTCAAATCCCTTTCTGTAATACAAGAAATTTCATGAAGCAAAGCAAAATAAAAGACAGCAAAATGACATGACTTCACTTTGGCCAGATATCCTAGAGGGGATATTTTTATATGGTTTTCCAAGTTAATGACTCTTAGGTGTTATGATTAAATGATTGATCACATATTTATCTTGGGCAAATGTTTGGTGTGGATCCTGTCCGCTAGCAGTAGTAGAAAGATGCAGGGTATTTTTCCTTAAATAAATCTTTCCATTAAAAAACAAAAACAAAAACTTATCACATACACTATGAGTTAATATTAACAAAATTACAAGGGTAAGCACTGCAGAACCCATATTTATGTACTATATTTGAGGGCTGGCAATATTTACGTGAATGATGGGTCAATTTTTAGTAGTGGCCAGGTTGGCCAATATTATATCCTGTAATTTGTGAGAGTTTTTGAAGAACTACTACTTGCTAAAATCTAGCTTGAGAGAAGGGCAGTGATGATATTCTTCTCTCTCTAGTTCTCCCTGCCCAACTTATGGTCCTCCCTTGTCAAATTTCAAAGTAGACTAAGTCCAGAAATGTGAATATACTAGACATAGAGTGAAATTCCTGAGATAGTTCTAGAATAAGCTGTCATGGAAAATCTTAATTTGAACTGGAAGTCTGGAATTTCCCTGGGAGACCCAGGACCCTAGAACAGCTCTAGTGTGTACATGATTTAGTCTGTAATGGGCTGAGGGCATTTCTACATGACTTAGTGTGTTTTCCTTTATCATATACTGGAACCAAAAAGTATAGGACATCATTATTATCTGCTGAAGGGTGTGGTACTAAGTTGCTGACCAGTAATCCTTTAAGGATATTGTCTGTGTTTTATATAGACCTCTGGATATTTCCAGCCCTGTTTTCTAACACTGTGACATGCTAGTATTTGGCAGATTAATTGGTAAAGTTGTCAACACAGCTGCCTTTTATTGTCAATAAACTTTAGTCCCATTGAGCCTCAGGTTTAATTATTTGTTATTTCAATCTCTGGGGATTGAAATGTGTTCTGCTTTCAGCAAATGCTCTTTTACTTCAGAAAGAATTGAAGAATGTCCTTCAGAATTCATAATATTGCAGAGACTGGACTGTGATCTTCCCTAAAATAGAATTTAAAAAGTAGAGACCATATAACGATTTTCTTTGACTTCTTTCCCCATTTCCCTTTCCACATTCCAGATCTGCTCTGAATTCTCAGATATATAACAGCCATGGATTCAGAAACATCTGGTCTTTATACCTCATAAATAAGTTTTAACTCGTTAAAGCAAGTGATATCCCCCCAAAATCTTTTCTTTAAAAATCTAAAATTTCTAGAGATTTTAGTGTTTTGTCTAAATGCTGCATTCTTTTTATGCAAAATTTAAAATTTCTGTTTCTCATGATCACATTTATTCAGAGCCATGTTTTTTATATTTCATATCATAAGAGATAAAATGCTTATATTTAAGAAGACAAAGTAAAAAGACAGTGCTGGTATTTATAATTATTTTGTTATTGTTCAATTGTGTCCAATTCTTTGTGATCCCATTTGGGATTTTCTTGGTAAAGTTGCTGGAATGGTTTGCCATTTTCTTTTCCAGCTCATTTTACACATGAGGAAACTGAATCTTCCTGAGTCCAGGTCTAGCATTCTATGCATATGTCACCAGCTGCCCTTTATTTTGCATATTGGATATGATCTAAAAAGAAATCATTAGAATTTTGGAAAAATTGTGGGTTTTCTTAGATCATCTGTGTTGATTTTGCCCTTGATTTTTGTTTTATTTTCATGGGCTATTATCAATAAAATCCTGTTAATTTTCATTCTAACTTTTTCTTGTCCTACCATAGTGAAGAAATATAGTTAATTCTCAATTCTCTTTGGTTTGAAGGGTACCATGAAAGCAAAAATACTAAATCCTCAAATGCTTTAAATTAGCAGTACTACTCAGCATTTTTTTGGAAATCATGGGGCTATCAATCTGCCAGAGAGACCCTTCTTCTCTTTGGACCTTGATCTGCCTACAATGTCTTGAATGATCTGAAGAGGTTCCTAATTCTGTAACTGCTTATCTGATTAGTGCTGTTCTTGTGAAGTTATATCCTTCTGGGCCCTTTATTCTCTGTAGATTACATGACCACAAGTACATATTATCAAAGCTTCCACTCTCTTTAGAATGAATCTTTGACATTTGTGCTACACCAAAGGTTTAGAAATATCATTCACAAACTACAAAAGCACAATAATATGCAATGAGAGTTAATTTACTACTATGGGATGGAAGGTGGGAGAGATGGAAAGAACAAGCATTTGTTAAGTGCTTACTATATGCCAAGTACTTTACAAATATTATCTCATTTTAATCTCATAACAGCTCTCTGCTATTATGATTCCAGTTTTCCAGGTAAGGAAACTGAATCAGACAGAGATTAAGTGATTGTCCATGGTAATATATCTAATAAGTACCTAAGGCCAAATTGGATGTGGTCTTCTTGACTCTAGCTAGGTTCAATGATCTATTCAGTGCATGAGCACTGTCCCTAGAACCTAAAATCACATACTGTCTCGTAAAGAGTTCTCTGTTACTGAAGTTCTTTAAGTAGAAGCTGGATGACCACTTAATGTGGATAATGCAGAGGAGACTTCTACTCAGGTATTGTGTGGACCAGATGTTCTAAGGTTCTACAGTGATTGACTTTCTTCAAAGAAAAGGACAGTGTTCAATCTCTTGGATGGAATCTGTTCAATTTTGGCTAGAAGTTTTCTCCCAAAAAATTAAAAAAAACCAACCACAACAACATTACACAAACTATTTTTAAAGATATTGTCCCATCTAGGGGAAGTTCTCAGGACTTTTTGCACAGCAGGATCTCAAGATGAATCTAACTTCCCAGAGAATATGGAAATGGAACTTGTATCTGCTGCATAAATACTAGGCACTGTTATGTAAGAAAGACTCTGCCTACACATCCCCTTTCCTTGAGCTATTTCTATGAGAGAAACAAAATGAGAAAATTGACCTAGAATCTTAAAGTGTAAAAGCTATACTCTGGAAATAAACTAGACTTTTGAGGAAGCTTCATTAACTCTTTCAAGCCACAAAGGTATCATTTAGCAAATTATTGCTTCTGTTCACTAAATGATGCCCTTGTGTTTTGAAAGAGGTAATTTAGTCAATGACAGTCTCAGGAAACTAAATGGTACTCTAGTGGTCTGAAAGAGTTAATGGTCTCATGTGGGTTTCAGTTCTTCTATTACCAAAGTCATTACCTGGTAGTTGGTGAAAAACTTAAGGAAGGACTGAAGGAAGAAAGGGAAAGCACTACTCAAAGGATCCCAGAATTCTCTACAATAGCAAACTAGTGTTTCATCCAAGGATGAACTGAGAACAGGACTTTATATAGACAGTTGTGTATTTCATTTAGGAAGTGATTCCACCTTTTTTTACCTTGGCTTCTAGTTTTGTTTTAAAAAAAAAAAAACAACCAAACATTTTTATTAAAGGATAATTCTCAGACCAGTCTCTACACTTGTAATCAAAGGCTCACATTTCTATTTTGCCTGATTTTTAATACCTTCTTTAGTTACATATATGCATATATATATATACATATATATGTATGTATGTATGTATGTATAACTAAAAGCACAAATAGAGGGCAGGGGATAGTTTTTGCTAAACTATAGTATGTAGACAGTAGTCACTCCCAGGTTGTGAATCAATTACTGGGTGGGGTTGGGGTAGACAGCTTATCTATTTTTTGCCTTGCTATAGTAGTCATCTTTAATTATACTTGTTTCCAAATTTGCCTTACACCTTTGTACTTTTGAAGATACAAACAGAAAACAAGATTGGGTCCCCTAATAATACTGTGCAAACCAAAATGATTACTTTTAAAAGATGTTTGAACCATAACACTTCAGGGCTAGGTCTCTGATTTTATTGACATAAGGGGATCTGCTACTCAGTAGACTGACAATTTGTCTTTAACTCCTTAGAGTCTGATGCACAAAGAGGTGATATGACTTTTCTATGGTCACAAAGTAAATATTTCAGGTATTAATTAAAATACTAACAGAAGCATGACCTTGAACTATTTTGACTATACTATGACACACAGAAAAGTAATCATACCAATTCACAATTCTCCTTCATCCTTGTCATTTTTGATGACACAGGATGATGCTTTTGTAATGATTCTGATAGAAGCCATGTGAGGGTATGTAATTCAATTCAGCAAGTAGTTATTACAGTTAATAATTTTATTACCAATAATTTATATTTATATATTTATTCATTCAAAAAATACTTAATTCAGCTCCTACTATTGGGTAGTTATTTAGGTACTGTGCTAGATTCTGGGGTACAGAGATAGATCCAATGTAGGCTTTTCCTTCAAGGAGTTTACAGTATAATTGTGAAAAGGGGGTGTTTCACAAATAACTATGGTACAAGAAAGAACAAACATCTCCCCCCCAAAAAAAGGGGAAAATAGAGAGAATTAGATAAATGTAAAGGAAAAGTCTAGATCAGTGTTTCTCAAGGGTGCATTGTGAACTGTGGGATATTATGTTATTGTAGATAAAATGGAAATTTATTTTTAAAGTTTAATATAAAATTTACTTATCCAACAAATTATGGTAAATATAATACTCATAAAATAAACACAACTTGTCTATAACATATATACACCACTTTCAAAATATTGACAAAGAGCTCAACAAAATGGTGGCTCTCATCAAAGGGTAACTACTCATGCATGGGTTTCCTAACTCTTCTGGACTTTTCACCTTAGACATTTAGATTATCGTGATTCCTTGTGGCAAAAGATTCTGGGTCATGAGCAATAAGAAGAACATTTTCCTGAAATTTATCTAGGCCAATTTCTCTGAGAAATTATTGAAGGGAAAATCACTTTTACTTCAGGACCATATCGTAATAAATGTCACATCAAAATATTTGTGAAACCAAATAATTCTGCACTCTACAAAAGCAATTACTTTGTAGTAAAAAGAATTAAGGACATGAGAAACGATATCCTTGACTTGGCATTCAATAATAAATGTCACAATATCAACTCATTTCCATATCCCATTAAAAAGTTTACAAAACTGTTAAAATGTTAAAAATCAAACAAACAAACCCAATCTGTCAGATAGTATGAATATTTTTTATTCCTATTTTCTAGATGGGGAAACTGAGGCTCAGAGAATAAAAGTGCTTTGGTCTTGGTTATAGAATAGTGTCAGAGTTAAGCCTCAATATAACATTTCCAAAAATTCTAGTCCAAATATCTTTCCATTGTATAATGCTTAGCATCAATGAGAAATCATGACTCATTCCTCATTTCCACACTCTAAGTTTCATATTAATGCTGCTGCCTTTTTGCAGTGTATTTTTCATGAGAAGGTATCATAAAAGCTTCTAATTTATTTGAGGAGCCACTGGTGCAGGATAACAACATAGGGACCCTTAAGTGGTAAATTAAACATCAAATTAAATGTGATTAGCATTAATGTGATGAGTATTAGCTAAACCACAATTTACAATTACAATAATCAGCATGTTATTTGCTCTTAATTAATTCCCACACAAAAAATTTCCACATGGTGGGTCTCACTGAGAGAATAAGGAAGACAAAAAACTTTTGGCTTGGGAATTTGCCTGTGGTGTTCAATCAGACATCAACTCCTTACCCAGATGGTGTCAAAGTGATATAAAGCCAGAGGAGTTTTTTAGTGTACTACAAAGTCCGGTACATGTTTCATGTTTCTGTAGATTAGTTTGTAATGTGTTAAAAATAAAATTATTGTAGGGAAGAAGAGAATCTGGAAGGTGAGCAGCTAATGGTAGACTATGGTGAGGTTTTAGGGAAAGTTAGCATCAGCAACTAATTATCCAATAAATATTCCAATTCCTGGGGAGGGAATGACACTCTTACTTCTCCTCTCATGTTTCCAGTGCCTGGAAAGTATGTTTCTCATTTGTTCAGGAATCCAAAGAATCCTTTGGAAGATGTGATGTAAAGTAGGATTAATAACATCACAGTGTTTCTCCATCAGAACACTGAAATAGAATTGATTTCAATAACATTCCAAAGCAACCTTCACATTCCCTTCTGCCTCCTGGACCCTTATTTTTGCATCTCATGTTTTAATTTGAGCTTCTTAAGAACCTAACAGTTAAACACACGGAATTATAAATTGTTGGGAGTAGATATGATCTTAAGGATGATCTAGTCTTAGCCCTTCATTTTACAGATTTGGGAATTGACTAAATTGTCTAAAGTCACATAGATACTTAGAGATAGTCATGAGAATATAGTTTCCTTGATTTCCAGGCCAGTATTCTTTCCAGTATATCATGTAACCTTTCTAACATATTCAGACAAAAATAAAGCACAGATAAAGAGTAGCTCTGTGGAGGACAGGACACTGTATCCAGTCCCTTGACAATACTACTACAGTGAGGTTTCAGGAATTGGGGTTTGTTCATCTCAGATAAAAGACTAATCAAGGATGTATGTCACAGATGCTAGTTCAAGAACATGACAGAGTTAGACATTGTAAATAAATTAAAAATGTTCAAACTTAGCATTGGAAATGGGGAGCTGTTAAATACCCTAACATCTGCTGATCCAGTTGCCAGAAACAAGCAGAAGAGAGGACGAGAAATCAAACCAAGCATGGAAGAATATGGCATTGCTCCTGAGTAGGACCCCATGCTCTATTCTGTTCTATGAAGAAGGTTATAAGTATTGGTTTGCTTCTGACTCTCGTAGCACCAGAGAAATATATTTAACTTGGGAGGGAATGGAGACCCCACCATAAGCTCTAAATCTACTCAGCTCAGAGGGACTCGTTACAAAGCAGAGGGAAGGAATCTGGGTGCAGAGAAATCTTACTTTCAGAGTAGTCTCTCTCTGCTCCATTGGAATATAACCTCATTTGGCAAAAACAATGCGTTCATTATAACCCCCAGCAATGGATTCTCAAGGGGAAGCCTCCTGGGGAAACCCCAGCATCTCAACACAAATCTGAACTGCTGAAAGAACACAGCATGCTTGAGTCTCAACTTTCTTTCTATACAATGAAAATGTGGATAATAACCCTCGCCAGAGAAATCTGAGGTTAAAAGTTTAATTCAAGTTCACAGCACGTGCATTCCAGAGATGTACTGTACTTGAGGGAAATTACTCACCTAGAGTTTATATAAGTTTTGAAGCGATTAGTTAGCCGACAAATTGGAGCCAGAATGCGTTTACATTGAAGGGCTGAAACGGAGATTACTCTCATGGAAAAAAAAAAAAA
>JAJPUD010027551.1:0-15469 GCA_023553655.1 Myrmecobius fasciatus | reverse complement strand
AGAAACAATTCACAACTTTAGCAAAGTGGCAGGATACAAAATAAATCCACATAAATCATCAGCATTTTTATATATTACCAATAAAGTTCAGCAGCAAGAGATACAAAAAGAAATTCCATTCAAAATAACTGTTGATAGTATAAAATATTTGGGAATTTATCTGCCAAACTATAGTCAGAAACTATATGAACTAAACTACAAAACACTTTCCACACAAGTCAAATCAGACCTAGTCAATTGGAAAAACTTAAAATGCTCATGGGTAGGATAAGCTAATATAATAAAAATGACAATACTACCCAAACTAATTTACTTATTTAGTGCCATACCAATCAAACTCCCAAGAAATTATCTTACAGATCTAGAAAAAATAGTAGCAAAGTTCATTTGGAAAAACAAAAGGTCAAGAATTTCAAGGGGATTAATGAAAAAAAAGGCTGAGAATGGTGGACTTGCTGTACCAGATCTAAAACTATATTATAAAGCAGCGGTCATCAAAACCATTTGGTACTGGCTAAGAAATAGAGTAGTCGATAAGTGGAATAGGATATAATCACAAGACAAACTAGGCAATAACTATAGCAATTTGGTTTTTGATAAACCCAAAGACCCCAGCTTTTGGGATAAGTATTCACTATTTGACAAAAACTGCTGGGAAAACTGGAAACTAGTGTGGAAGAAATTAGGGCTTGACCCACATCTAACACCACATACCAAGATAAGATCTAAATGGGTTCATGATCTGGATATAAAGAGTGATACTATAAGTAAATTAGAGGAATGTAATATAATTTACCTCTCAGACCTATGGAGATGGAATGAATTTATGTCCAAAGAAGAACTGGAACTCTTAATTGAAAACCAGATAGATAACTTTGACTATATTAAGTTAAAAAGTTTTTGTACAAACAAAATCAATGCAGACAAGATTAGGAGGGAAGCAATAAATTGGGAAATCATCTTTACATTTAAGGGTTCTGATAAAGGTCTCATCTCTAAAATATATAGAGAATTGTCTCATATTTATAAAAATTCAAGCCATTCTCCAATCAATAAATGGTCAAAGGATATGAACAGACAATTTTCAGAGGATGAAATTAAAACTATTTATAGTTATATGAAAAGGTGTTCCAAATCACTGTTGATCAGAGAAATGCAAATCAAGACAACCCTGAGGTACCACTTCACACCTGTCAGATTGGCTAAAATGACAGGAAAAGTTAATGATGAATGTTGGAGGGGTTGTGGGAGGGCTGGGACACTGATGCATTGTTGGTGGAGCTGTGAACGGATACAGCCATTCTGGAGAACAATTTGGAGCTATGCTCAAAAAGTTATCAAACTGTGCATACCCTTTGACCCAGCAGCATTTCTATTGGGCTTATATCCCAAAGAAATCATAAAGAAAGGAAAAGGCCCCACATGTGCAAGAATGTTTGTGGCAGCCCTTTTTGTAGTGGCTAGAAACTGGAAATTGAATAGATGCCCTTCAATTGGAGAATGGCTGAATAAATTATGGTATATGAATATTATGGAATATTATTGTTCTGTAAGAAATGACCAGCAAGATGATTTCAGAGAGGCCTGCAGAGACTTACATGAACTGATGCTGAGTGAAATGAGCAGAACCAGGAGATCATTATACACGGCAACAACAGTACTATATGACGATTAATTCCGATGGACATAGCTCTCTTCAACAATGAAATGTTTCAAACCACCTCCAATTGTTCACTGAAGAAAGCCATATACACCCAGAGAGAGGGATGTGAAATGTGGACCATAACATATCATTTTCATACTCTCTATTGATGTTTGCTTGTATTATATTTCCTTCATCTGATTATTCTTTCTTGTAGATATGATTTCTCCTGCACAAAAATGATGTGTGTAAATAAGTATACATATATATGATTTCTTTAAAAAAAAGAAATTATTTTACAGATCTAGAAAAAATAGTAGCAAAGTTCCTTTGGAAGATCAAAGGGTCAAGAATTTCAAGGGAATTAATGAAAAAAAAAGGCTGATGAAAATGGCGTTGCTGTATCAGATATAAAACTATATTATAAAGTAGCAGTCATCAAAACTATTTGGTACTCTCTAAGAAATAGAGTAGTCTATCAGTGGAATAGGATAGGATCACAGGACAAACTAGGCAATAAATATCACAGTCTAGTTTTGATAAACCCAAAGACTCCAGCTTTTGGGAAAAGTACTCACTATTCGATCAAAACTGATGGGAAAATTGGAAACTAGTGTAGAAGAAATTAGGTCTTAGCCCACACCTAACACCACGTACCATGATAAGATCTAAATGGGTGCATGATTTAGATATAAAGAGTGATATTATAAGCAAATTAAGGGAACATAGAATAGTTTACCTCTTAGACCTGTGTAGAGGGAATAAATTTACATCCAAAGAAGAACTGGAACACTTAATTGAACACCAGATAGATAATTTTGACTATATTAAGTTAAAAAGTTTTTGTACAAACAAAACCAATGCAGACAAGATTGGGAGGGAAGCAATAAATTGGGAAATCATCTTTACATTTAAGGGTTCTGATAAAGGCCTCATTTCTAAAATATATAGAGAATTGTCTCATATTCATAAGAATTCAAGCTACTCTCCAATCGAGAAATGGTCAAAGGATATGAACAGACAATTTTCAGGTGATGAAATTAAAATTATTTCTAGTAGTCATATGAAATGGTGCTCCAAATCACTATTGATCAGAGAAATGCAAATTAAGACAACTCTGAGGTACCACTACATCTGTCAAATTGGCTAAAATGACAGGAAAAGAGAATGATGAATTTTGGAGGGGATGTGAGAAAACTGGAACACTGATACATTATTGGTCGAACTTTGAACAGACCCAATCATTCTGGAGAGCAATTTGGAGCTATGCTCAAAAAGTTATCAAACTGTGCCTACCCTTTGACCCAGCAGTGTTTCTATTGGGCTTATATCCCAAAGAGATCTTAAAGGAAGAAAGGGACACACATGTGCACAAATGTTTGTGGCAGCCCTTTTTGTAGTGGTTAGAAACTAGAATCTGAATGGATGCCCATCAATTGGAGAATGGCTGAATAAATTATGGTATATGAATGTTATGGAATATTATTGCTCTATAAGAAACGACCAGCAGGATAATTTCAGAGAAGCCTGGAGAGACTTGCATGAACTGATGCTGAGTGAAATGAGCAGAACCCTGGAGATCATTGTATGTGGCAACAACAATACTATATGACGATCAATTCTGATGCGTATGGCTCTCTTCAACAATGAAATTTTTCAAACCAGTTCCAATTGTTCAGTGAAGAAAGCCACATATACCCAGAAAGAGGGATATGAAATGTGGACCACAGCATAATATTTTCAAGCTCTCTATTGATGTTTTCTTGCATTATGTTTCCCTTCTCAGATTTTTATTTCTTGTAGATCCAGCTTTTCTTGCATAGCAAGATAACTGTAAACATATGTAAACACATATTCGATTTGTCAAGTATTTTAATATAATTAACATGTTTTAGACTTCCTCCCCCTAGGAGAGGGGTGGGGACTAAGGGGGGAAAATTTGTAAGGGCAAGCTTTGTAAGGGTCAATGTTGAAAAATTACCCATACATTTGTATTGCAAATAAAAAGCTTTAATAACAAAAAGAATGATGAAACTATTGGAATATTCCTGATGTAAAAGTAGAAATGTGATGAGTAATTTCAATGTATCATTTTTTTTTTTTTGCTTTTTGCTGAGGCAATTGGGCTTAAGTGACTTGCCCAGGGTCACACAGCTGTTACGTGTCTGAGACCAGATTTGAACTCAGGTCCTCCTGACTTCAGGGCTGGTGCTCTAACCACTGCGCCACCTAGCTGCCCCTAAATGTATCATTTTAAACTACATAAAGATTGCAACTGTATGAATGGTTTATAAGTAAAGAAGATTTTGGTATCTTGTGTCTCCTTTTGTGTTTAATCCAAAGTTACAGGATTTAATTAAAGGACTAATATTGATAATCCAAAGCTGAATCAGGCAGCTCACTTTTTTTGTTGTCCAGGTCCCAGGAAAATCAGTTTGGTATATGCCCCACTCTTTTCTGAATGCAAGTCTTAATATTTGGGGAAAGCATATTCCTGGTAGGTAATTTAATTCTTGAGAGAAGAAAAAATATTCTGTCTAGGCAATAGACTTTGTGTTCAGGTGAATATCAAAATGACACCAGTAAAAATGCATTGATTTTAAAGATTTTGCAAACTGTTAAGCTTCTTAAAAGGGTACCAGCAGGGAGATATTAATGACTAATGATTTTAATTTATTTCATGTGTTTCTTATTTGGAATAGAGCCAATTAATTCATGTAAGGATTAGGAGTTTTAAAACCATACGTGTAAACTTTTTCATGAATTATTTTTTTTTCCTTTTCACTGGCTTTAGAAGAAAGTCTTTAGTCCTTTCTCAAACCATTTATTCTCTTACTGCTAACTTTTCAGTAGCAGAATAAGAAGGTTCTTTTTCATTTCTTTTTTCAATCAGAAATTCTTTGCAAGATGCCTACTTTAAGCCAGGCCCTCTTCCAGGTCATAAAGAAGTTTCTCAATGAAATAATAGGAAAATAAATATATAAATAATTTTTGGAGGAGGATTTGGGTGTGAGGGTGGGAGAGATGGAAGAAAAGAGAAAAAAATAAGGAGGAGAAAACACACAGGCTTCAAGTAAAAAATGGAAATTAAGCTCATATTTTATATAACCAAAGGATTTTAAAAGTAGGAGATGAAGAAGTATATCTCAGATAGGCAAAAATGAGATATGTTCAGTGAGGAATAACAAGAATGAAAGTCTGTGTCATATATGAAGCTTCATACAAATTTCAATCCCAAAATATGTATATATATATATATATATATATATATATATATATATATATATATATATTGCTGAGGCAATTCGGGTTAAGTGACTTGCCCAGGGTCAAAGAGATAAAACGTGTTAAATGTCTAAGGCCAGATTTGAACTCAGGTGCTCCTGACTTTAGGGCTGGTGTTCTATTCACTATTCCACTTAGCTGCCCCCAATTCCAAAATATTTTTACAGCACTTATTCTAAATGAGAAATTACATCATTCCCTCCTCCCCCTGCCTTAGTTTGTGACCTCAAACAGGGATAATATGTCAAGGATACAGATAAGTACAATATTGAACTGGTATGATGAGAAAAGAGGCACAGATTCACTTTAGGAATATTTGCAAAGACAAGGACATAATTAGCTGGCATGGGCAGAAGAAGATCAAGGAAGATATGGATATTTAGCAATATTTTCTTTTTCCTATTCAGAAACATCGACAATTCTCATGATTAGAAAAAGACTGAAGAAAATTATGAACACTTAAGAACTATGATCCACACAATAACAATTCTTGTTTTTGAATTTCACCAAGATGGGAATTTTATTTTTTTATTATTACAGATTTTTATTTTCAAAACATATGCATGGATAATTTTTCAGCACTGATCCTTGCAAAATCTTGTGTTCCAAAATTTTCCCTCTTTCCCCCTACTCCCTCCCCATGTAGTCCAATGCATGGCAAATATGTTAAAATGTATGTTAAATCCAATATATGTATACATATTTAAACAGTTATCATACTGCACAAGAAAAATCAGATAAAAAGGGAAAAATTGAGAAGGAAAGCAAAATGCAAGAAAAAAATAAAAAGAGTGAAAATGCTATATTATGATCCACACACAATTCCCACAGTTCTCTCTCTGGCTCTTCATCACAAGATCATTAGAACTGATCATAATCATCTCATTCTTGAAAAGAGCCAAGGTTTTCAGAATTTATCTTTATATAATTTTGCTGTTGTTGTGTACAATGATCTCCAGGTTCTGCTCATTTCACTTAGTACCAGTTCATGTAAATCTCTCCAGGCCTCTCTGAAATCATCCTGCTGGTCATTTTTTTAGAATAATAATATTCCATAACATTCATATACCATAACTTATTCAGGCACTCTCCAACTGATCGGTATCCACTCAGTTTCCAGTTTTGTTTTTGCTAGTACAAAAAGGGCTGCCCCAAACAGTTTTGCACATGTGGGATCTTTTCTTTTTTTAATGATCTCTTTTGGATATAAGCCCAATAGAAACATTACTGGATCAAAGGATATGCACAGTTTGATAACCCTTTGAACATAGTTACTCCAGAATGGTTTGATCAGTTCACAACTCCACCAACAATGTATCAGTGTTTCTGTTTTCCCACATCCTCTCCAATATTCAACATTCCAACTTTTCCTGGCATCATAGCCAGTCTGGGAGGTGTGTAGTGATATTTAAGAGTTGTCTTAATTTGCATTTCTCTAATCAAGAACCATTTAGAGCATCTTTTCATATGACTAGAAATGGATTCAATTTCTTCATCTGAAAATTGTTCATACCCTTTGACCATTTATCAATTGGAGCATGGCTTGAATTCCTATAAATTTGAATCAATTTTCTATATATTTTAGAAAAGAGGCTTTTGTCAGAACCCTTGAATGTAATTCCCCTCCCCCCCCCGGCCCAATGCTTCTCGTCTAATCTTGTCTGCATTGGTTTTATTTATACACAAACTTTTAAAATTACTATAATCAATATTATTTATTTTGTGTTCAATATTGTACTATAGCTCTTCTTTGTCACAATTTTTTTTCCTTCTCCACAGATCTGAGAGGTAAATTGTCCTTTGTTCTTCTTATTTATTTATATCACCCTTTGTGTTTAGATCATGGACCCATTTGGATGTGTCTGGATATATGGTGTTATATGTGGGTCAATGCCTAGTTTCTGCCACATTATTTTCCAATTTTCCCAGCAATTTTTCTCATATAGTGAGTTCCTATACCAAAAGGTTGGGTCTTTGAGTTTGTCAAACACTAGATTACGATAGTCACTGACTTTTTTGTCCTGTAAACCTAAGCTATTCCACAGATCAGCTACTCTATTACTTAGTCAGCACCAAATGTTTTTGATGACTACTGTTTATAATATGATTTTAGATCTGGCACATCTAGACCACCTTCATTTGCATTTTTCCATTAATTCCCTTGAAATTCTTGACCTTTTCTTCTTCCAGATGAAATTTGTTGTTATTTTTTCTAGCTCTATAAAATAATTTCAGTGCCATTAACATGGCACTGAATAAGTAGATTAATTTAGGTAATATTGTCATTTTTATTATATTTGCTTGGCCTACCTATGAATTTCTGATATTTTTTCAATTGATTAGATCTGACTTTATTTGTGTGGAAAGTGTTTTGTAGTTGTTTTCATACAGTTCCTGACTGCCTTAGCAGGTAGTCTCCCCTATTACATATATATATATATATATATATATATATATATACACACATATATATATACATATATACATATATACATATTTATACATATATATACATATATGCACATATGTATATATATATATATATATATATATATTAAAAGTTACTTTAAATGGAATTTCTCTTTGTATACCTTGCTGCCAGACTTTCTTGGTAATATATAAAAATGCTGATGATTTTTGTGGATTTATTTGTCTCCTGAAACTTTGATAAATTATTAATTGTTCCTAGTAGTTTTTTAGTTGATTATCTGGGTTCTTTAAGTATGCTATCATATCATCTTGAAAAAGTGACAATTTGGTTTCCTCAATACCTACTCTAATTCCTTTAATATCTTTGTCTTCTCTTATTACCAAACTAACATTCCTAATATATCATTGAATTTACTGGTGATAGTGGGCAACCTTGTTTCACCCCTGATCTTATTGGGAATGGTTCTAGTTTGTCCCCATTACATACAAAGCTTGCCCTTGATTTTAAATAGATGTTGCTGATCATTTGTGGAAAATTTCATTTATTCCTATACTCTTTTGTGTTTTTATTAGGAATAGGTGTTGGATTTTATCAAATGCTTTTTCTGCATCTATTGAGATAATAATATGATTTTTGTTAGTTTAGTTATTGATATAGTGAATTATGCTAATACTTTTCCTAATATTGAACCAGCCCTGCATTCCTGGTATAAATCCTATTTGGTCATAATATATTATCCTGGGAATGACTTGCTGTAATCTCTTTGCTAATATTTCATTTAAGAGATCTGCATCAATATTCATTAGGAAATTGGTCTATACTATTCTTTCTCTGTTTTGACCTTACCTGGTTTAGGTATCAGCACCATATCTATGTCATAAAAGGAATTTGGTAGGCCTCCTTTTTTTCCTATTTTTTCAAATAGTTGGCATAGTATTGGAATTAATTGTTCCTTGAATGTTTGGTAGAATACACATGTAAATGCATCTGGCCATCCTTGGAGATTTTTTCTTAGGGAGTTGATTAAGAGCTTGTTCTATTTCTTTTTTCTATAATGGGACTATTTAAATAATTTATTTCCTATTCTGTTAATCAGGGCAGTCTCTGTTTTTTTGTAGATATTCTTCCATTTCACTTAGATTTTAAGATTTATTGTCATATATTTGAGCAAAATGACTTCCAATTATTGTTATAATTTCTTCTTCATTGGTGGAAAATTTCCCTTTTCATTTTTTGTACTAACAATTTGATTTTCTTATTTTCTTTTTCTAATCAAATTAACTAAAGGTTTATCTATTTTGTTTTTTTTTTCATAAAACCAACTCAGTTTTATTTATTAAATCAATAGTTTTTATTTTACTTTCAATTTTATTAATCTCTCATTTTATTTTCAGAATTTCAAATTTGTTATTTATTTGGGGGATTATAATTTGTATTTTTTCTAGCTTCTTTAGTTACAAGCCCAATTCACTGATCTTCTCTTTCTCTATTTTATGCAAGTAAGTTTCTAAAGCTATAAAATTTTCCCTAAGAACTGCTTTGGCTCCATCCCACAAATTTTGGTATGTTGTCAAATTGTTGTCATTTTCTTGGATGAAATTATTGATTGTGTCTATGACTTGTTTCATCCACTCATTCTTTTTTTTAATTTTTTTTTATTTTATTTGCATAACACATGTGTGGGTAATCATCCACTCATTCTTAAGGATTAGATTATTTAGTTTCCAATTAATTTTTAGTTTATTTTCCCCTGGCACTTTATTGCATATAATTTTATTGCATTGTGATCTAAAAAAATAATTTAGTGTTTCTGCCTTTCTGCATTTCAACTTGAGGTTTTAAAACTCTAATATATGATTAATTTTTGTATAGGTTCTATGTGCTGCTGAGAAAAAGTGTATTCCTTCCTGTCTCCATTCAATTTTCTCCAAAGGTCTATCATAACTCACATTTATAGAATTCTATTTACCTCCTTAACTTCTTTCTTATTTAATCTGTGGTTTGATTTATCTAATTCTGAGAGAGTAAGGTTGAGATCTTTTACTAGTACAGATTTGTTGTCTAATTCTTTTGCAGCTCTCTGAACTTCACCTCTAGGACTTTTGATGTGATAACACTTGTACATAAATGCTTACTATTTATATTACTTCATTATCTATGATAACTTTAAGTAGTATGTAGTTTTCTTCCTTATCTTTTAATTAGATTTATTTTTGCTTTTCCTTGATCTGAGATCAGGACTGCCCTGGCTCCCTACCCTGATTCCTCCCAATGCATCTGGGCTCCACAATCTCTTCCCCTGCCCAATTGAAACAGACCTTTTCTGAAGTTCTTCAAATTATCTTCTTAGGGAAATTTGTTACTTGAAATATTTGCAGATTCTGTTACTCCAAGTCCACTTCAGAAGCTTGATCTGGTGTTGATATGAGGGACACCAGCAGAAGCTCATATGAGGGACACCAGCAGAAGCTCAGACAAAAAAAATGTCAACTCTCCACTATCTTGGCTCCACGTCTCCTCCCTCCCCCCAATTTCTCTTTATGGAGAGATCAGGTATAAACTTAATTTCATAATTTTTTCTTTTAATTTTTAGCCAACAAGTCAAAGGTTCATACCTTTGATTTTCAAGGGACCTCAAAGGTCATCTAGTGCAAACTCTTCATTTTATAGATTGGGCCCCACTGGCCCAGAGGTATAAACTCATTCATTCAAGGTCACAAAGGTGATAAGTGACAGAGTAAAGATTGGAACCCAGATTGTCTAACTTTAAATCCAGTGAAATCCCAGTAAATCATTGCCTTTTAACTCCTCCTTAGGAACTACTTTGCCACTTTGTTAATTTTGAAATTGTACTATTTATACCTATGAGACTTGGCTGATTGTATGAGCCTGAATGGACATATTAATTTGTTCTGAATCCCTAATATGATGTAGTCATTTCCTCCCTTAAAATTATTTCCTTTTTTATAACAAATATTGCTGATCTTCTTATTTGATTCTAAGTATTGTATATAAGACTAAATAAAATTTTTTCTCAGGTTACAGGTTTATGAGTCCATTTTAAATTCTGCCTTGCTATAGTTTCTAAATTAATAAATATTTTAGGCCAAAAGCTAAAGAAAAAGTTATTTTGCTCCAAATCACTAATCATTTGAGAAATATAATTTAATCCAATTTTGAGTTTCACCTTATGCCAAGAAAATCAAAAAATGACAAATGTTGAGGGTAGTCAATGTTAGAGATGCTATAGAAGGAAAGGCATATCAACACATTATTCCTGGAGCTAAACATTCTCAGAAAAAAAAATGGAATTTTAAGAAAATCACTAAAAACTCTCTGCTTTGATAAGACCATTCCTTTGGTTTGATAAAAAGGTTAAAGATTATAAGGAGAAAAAAAAAGCCCAATATACAATAATAAATGAATGTATGAACAAATGAATAAACAAATAAATAAATAACATTGTTCTAGTACTAGATAAATGGAAACAAAGTAGTTACTTATCAACTTGCAGTGAATATGTAACTTATAGAACATCAATATTCAGAACTATTTCCTAGGCATAATAAATGATAACTATGAAGAATATTAAAAAGCCCAACTTATATACATGAATTGATATGAAAAAGAAGTAGAACCAAGAAAAATTATATACAGCGATTAAAGATTAAAGTGAAAAGAACAACAATACACAAAAATCATATAAAATATAATTGTGATGGAAATTGATCCTGAAGAATTGATATGTAAATGTAGTTACTTTTCTTTCTTTGCACTTTCAAAATACTGGGGGAAGACAATACACAAAAAGAAAGCTGGAAAGAGGATGGAATGGCAGGAAGAAACACTTCTGGATAACCAACATATAAGCATTTTGTTCTGTGAAGTTAAAACCATACAGAGCTGCAGAAGGAAAGTAAAGTAAATTGTAAACCAGTGAAAAACTGGAAGGATTTGGTACTCCACAATCCAATCCTTTAATCAGAGAAGAGAGGAGGCTGAGAGAGGTTGTAAGATGTTGAGTAACCAATATAAGAGTTAATAATGTGATAAAAAGATTAGAAGTGTTAAACTCATCCTGAGGGTGTGGGACAGGGGGAAATTCAAACCAAGGAGAGAAGTTAACTTATTTGTTGACTTTCTAATAATTAAAAATTCATATTCAGTTCATTAATCATCTCATTTTTATTAATGTATGCTTGTAAGGATATAATTTTCCTGATAATGATAAATGTTAGAGGGAATGACAGGAAACTGGGACATAAATGCATTGTTGATTGGGTTGTGAAATGATCCAACCATTCTGGAGAACAATTTGGAATTATATCCAAAAGGCTGTAAAATTGGGCATACCTCTTACAGGAGCCACCTTCTAGTGGCTGCTAGGGATCTAATTCTGTTCAGCAGAATAGATCCCTTCATGTGAGAGGACAATAATGATTCAAGGAGACTGAGAGGCAGTTGCATTCTCTGACCTCTCTCCTCTTCCCTCTTGCCTCCACTTTATTTCATTCCTCATTCCCAAGAAACATTTGCATCATTAAAGGCTGAGTTGCAATTCCTTCAAGTGTGTTGTGATTCACAGTTGTGGGGGTTTTCAGAGAACTGACCTGTACCTTCACACTTAGGCATGGTCCTTAACATGTATCCTTTGATCCAGCAGTCTCTACTAGGTTTCTATCCCAAAGAGATTATTAAAGAGGAAAATGTATCCACATATGCAAAAATATTTGTAGCAGCCCTTTCTATAGTAGTAAGGAACTAGAAATGGAGTGGATGCCCCTCAGCTGGGGATTGGCTGAATAAGTTATAGTATATAAAAATAATGGAACATTACTGTTCTATAAGAAATGATGAGAAGGTTGATTTCAGAAAAGTCTGGAAAGACTTACATGAACTGATGCCAAGTGAAGTAAGCAGAACTAAGAGAAAATTGTATACAGTAACAAGATTATGTGATGTTGGCTCTTTTCAGCAATGGGATGATTCAAGTCAAACCAAATAGATTTATGATGAAAGTGCCATCCATGTTCAAAAAAGAGAACTAAGAGATTTAATGTGGATCTATATTTTCACATTTAGTTGTTTCTTTGTTTGTTTTCCCTTTCTATTTTTTTCTTTTTGATCTGATTTATTTTGTGTGTGCAGCATGATGAATATGGAAATACATTTAGAAGTATTACATATGTTTAACTTATATTGGATTGTTTGCTGTCTCGGGGAGCAAGGAGAGGAGATAAGAGGGAGAAAAATTTGGAACAAGGTTTTGCAGAAGTGAATATTGAAAATTTTCTTTGCATGTATTTAGAAAAAAAATACTTTTAAAAATATATGATTTCGGGGAGCCAGAGCCAAGATGGCGAACTGTGGACAGCTTTCTTTGTGAACTCCTGGGACGTTCCCTCAAACCTAGACAAAGTGAGCCTTCCAACTGGTTTTTGAGTGAGGGCCCTGCCAAGCATTTGGACTACAACGCACTTCTATCAAAGATCTACCTTGAAAGAACTCCAGAGAAGGTTAGCCTCAGGGGAAATTGGCCGCTGGTCTCAATCAGACTCCAGCCGGGGCGGAAGTCAGGGCTGTGATAGAGGGGCGGATTTTGGGCACCCAGGAAGCCCCTGGGAGATGCCTGGGACACTTTGCTCTGCTTGCGGGCAGGTGCTTTGGCAGATCTGCCTTTGGAAAAGGGTGGATCGAGAGCAGCTGAAAACATGGTCCTAGTGCAAATCTAGCCCAACCAGCCTCAGACCAGAAGTCAACTCGGCAAACTGCCCCAGGGCAAATACAAATTGTTGCAGTTTTCTATGCTTTTGACCAATATCCCAACTTTAAATCATGAGCAAGAAGCAGAAGAGAGCTCTCACCATAGAAAGCTTTTACGGAGAAAAAACAGAACAGTCCCCAGATCCTGACATTATGAAAACAATCCCAGATGAAGCCACAAAGGCAGACTTAAGTTGGTCTCCCTTTCAGAAGGCTTACCTGGATGATTGCATTAAGAATCTCAAAAGAGAGCTAGAAGAAGAATGGGGATAAATTGAGATCAGGGCAACAGAAATATCAAAAACTGGAAAATAGGACTGGTGAATTGGAAAAAGAAAACAATTCACTGAAAAACAAAATTGGTGAATTGGAAAAATCACCAATTCACTGGAAATAAAAATGGTGAACTGAAAAACAAAATTTGTGAATTGGAAAAAGACAACAATTCACTGAAAAACAAAATTGGTGAATTGCAAAAAGGCAACAATTCACTGAAAAATAAAACTGGCAAAATGGAAAAAG
This sequence comes from Myrmecobius fasciatus, assembly GCA_023553655.1. Lineage (NCBI taxonomy): Eukaryota > Metazoa > Chordata > Mammalia > Dasyuromorphia > Myrmecobiidae > Myrmecobius > Myrmecobius fasciatus. The sequence continues at coordinate 1,826 of JAJPUD010027551.1, read as the reverse complement.
AATGCATTGAATCCAGAAATTCCATTGGCCAGCTACAAAAGGAGCTAAAAAAGATAACTGAAGGAAATAATACTTTAAAAATTAAAATTGAACAAATAGAAGTAAATGACTCAATAAGACTTCAAGAATCAGTTAAACAAAAACAAAAAAATGAAAAAATAGAAGAAAATATGAAATATCTCCTAGGAAAAACAACTGACTTGGAAAACAGATCCAGGAGAGACAATTTAAGGATTATCGGACTCCCTGAAAGCCACGATGAAAAAAAGAACCTGGATGCTATCTTCCAGGAAATCATGAAAGAGAATTGCCCTGATGTTTTAGAATCAGAAGGCAAAATTGGCATTGAAAGAATTCACCGATCACCTCCAGAAAGAGACCCCAAAATTAAAACCCCAAGGAATATCGTGGCCAAATTTCAGGACTATCGCACCAAGGAAAAGATCTTGCAAGCAGCTAGAAAGAAACAGTTCAAATACCGAGGAACTCTAATTAGAATTACACAGGATCTGTCAGCTTCCACAATGAAGGATCGAAGGGCCTGGAACCAGATATTCCGAAAGGCAAAAGAACTTGGATTACAGCCAAGAATAAGTTATCCAGCTAGAATGAGCATCATATTCCAGGGAAGAAGATGGTCATTCAATGATACAGGAGAATTTCACCTATTTCTAATGAAAAGACCTGATCTGAACAAAAAATTTGACCTCCAAATAAAGAACTCAAGAGAAGCATAAAAAGGTAAAAAGGAAAACTCTTGAGAACTATATTCCTACTATTGGTATCCTTTAAAGAATGGCAGTATAATTTGATTTTTCTTTGACAATAATGGAAAAGAAATTAGAGGTGGAAGGGATACCATACTGAAAAAGAAAAAGGGGGGAGGGGGGAAAGGAGGCAAAATAAAGTAAAAATAAAGGAGGTAAAATAAGGCAAAATCTCATAAAGAGACATAGAAGATCTAATATAATTGAGGGAAAGAAGGGAGGGCGATGAGTATTGTGTAAACCTTACTCTCATTAGATTGGAATCTAAGAGAGTATATCAGACACATTTGGCTTCAAAGAAAGGCCTGACCCTCCTTGTGGGAAGGTAGGAGGGAGGGGAGAAAAGGAAAGGGATAAACTAATAGAAGGATTAGGGGAAAGGTATAAAGGGGAGGGAGGGACTCTAAAGGGAGGAGGATTATTGGTGGGAGGTGGTCATCAAGAGCAAAGTACTGAGGAGGGGGGAAGGGAGAGAGGGGAAAGGGAAGAGAAAATCATAACTCTGGGTAAATAAGATGGCAGGGAATACAGATATAGTTATTTTAACTGTGAATGTGAATGTGATGAACTCTCTCATAAAACGGAAGCGGGTAGCAGACTGGATTAAAAGCCAGAATCCTACAATATGTTGTTTACAAGAAACACATCTAAAACATAAGAGATACATACAGAGTGAAGGTAAAGGGCTGGAGCAGAATCTTCTATGCTTCAGGTGAACAAAGAAAGGCAAGGGTAGCAATCCTTATCTCGGATCAAGTAAAAACAAAAATAGATCTAATTAAAAGAGATAAGGAAGGAAACTACATTTTACTAAAGGGTTCCATAGACAATGAAGCAGTATCAATACTTAACATATATGCACCAAGTTGTATAGCATCCAAATTCCTATAGGTGAAGGTAAGAGAGATGCAAGGAGAAATAGACAGTAATACTATACTAGTGGGAGATCTCAACCTTGCTCTCTCAGAATTAGATAAATCAAATTCCAAAATAAATAAGAAAGAAGTTAGGGAGGTTAACAAAAGGCTAGAAAAGTTAGGTATGATAGATCTCTGGAGG
>JAJPUD010027550.1:0-15470 GCA_023553655.1 Myrmecobius fasciatus | reverse complement strand
GGGGGCAGTGCCTCGATGGACCTTTGGAAGCCATGCAACACCTTATCCTCCCGCCTCCCCTGACCCGTCCCTGTAGGGAAGCCCGGGGTGTCTGGGGCGGCTGTGGACGGCTCTCTCCCGCTCTTTACAGGCAGCAGGGGGCGGCCAGGGCACCCCTCGCGCACCCACTACTGCAGAGAGCGCCCCTGCCACGCATTCCCCGCAGGCTTTGAGGTTCCGGGGTGGGGGGGACGGGCCCCGACTATTCCAGTCCAGTTCTAGGTCTGGCGCTGAAGCTGACCGGCCCCGGAAGACTTCCGCAAGGGTTCGCGGAGAAGCCCTCCCTGCGGCCTGGTGGGTGTCTCCAGACCCCGGAGCATAGGAAGATCCGACCAGCTGCATTTCGGGGGCCGCGGGGCCCCCCAACCAATGAGCTCTTCTCAGAAGAATCCGTCTCTATGGGACTCGGCTGCTACAAGTTTGCAAGGCTCAGTGGCGTTCTCAATGGCTGAACCGGACTCCCCTTCCCCTCGCCCCCCTGCTGCCTACCTCCGGCCGGTCGCCCCCTCCCCCTGCCCCCTGCCGTTGCCACAGCGACCACCTCCTGTTCAGGGATTGGAGAATTCGGAGTTCCATTGGCCAGCTCATCCAAAGGCAGGATTCTGTTCAGCGCGCTGCCCCGCCCTCGTCGCCATGGAGACGAGGGAAACTTCTCCGATTCGCTGTGGAGTCCGGTGGGTCGGACCGTTGGCCAGGTAGCCTCCAGCCCCTTCCCGCCTCCCAGCTTCCTCTGCCTCACCTGGGTAGCCTTGCTCCTGGTTCAGGGTGGGCAGTTCAGGCCGGTCCGGGTCTCTTCTGCACCCCTTTGTGGGCCGGGACTCCCCTCTCCGCTTGCTTGGCCACTGTTGGGGCCGCCCGACTCCCCGGCCTGCAGGCTTTTCCTGGGCTCCTCCTCCTGCCCCAGCCAGTAGCTCTTCTCTGTCCTGGGGCTCGAATCTCCTTGGGACCCCAGAGGTGGGAAGTAGCCCTATCTGAGGAAGGAGCCCCGAGGGCGGAGGGGGCACCGAGGACCCCAACCCTAGTCTGCCTGCCTGAGGGAATGGATGCCGGGACCTCCAGTGACTTTCATCCTGGGGACCCCGAGGCCAAGAGGGTGTGGGAGGGTGTAGTAAGTCTCAGCTGAGCTACTGCACAAACGGAACCCCCTACCCCCGAACCTAGAAAGGAGGGAGGGGAAGGCTTACTGAACATCTTGCCCTTAGCCAGGGGTTCTCACAGTTAGGGGTACAAGGCCAGGGAAGGGCTGGCCTGGCCTGGGCTGGGGGGCGGTGCTTGTGTCAGTCTGGGCTGGGGGCGGTGCCAAGGGCGCCTTGGAGGACTCCCTCCCTGGTGAGCCGGGCTTTTGCCCTCTCTGCTGGGGCATTTCCAGGCTTGCCCCCGACCCCTGCTGAGATACGGGGGGCGGCACACCCCGGGAAGGACGTGTGTGGGACCCGAGCCCCCAGTATGGGGATGAAGGTCTCAGCCCTGGCGCTGTCTGTATCTGGGTTAGGCACTTACTCTCCCCGGGCCCTGCCTGCTGGGAAGGACTGGACGGGGTAGATCAGCGGGCTGACCTTCTCGTCGGGATTGGGGGGTGGGATCTGTGGCCACCCAGGTTCTCTGGCCACATTACCTCCCGAAATCCTCAGGGGAATTCATTAGCCACTTCTTGGGGTGAAATGGTCTTGGAACCCGGGGGAGGGGGAGACGTGGGGTGTATTGCTGCAAGCCAGAGTTCCAGGGAGCAGAGAAGGGTCCCAAGCTGGGAGCTGGTGGCAGGAGACAGCTCTGGCTCTGGAGAAGGATCAAACCCGCCATGGGTTTGGGGGCGACATAGGAAGGCCCCGGGCCCCAGCCTGGTTATGGACAGACCCAAGAACTGAGGGAGACTCAAGATGTGATTGGGCTTGTAGTGTGTGTGTGTGCGCGCACGCGCACAGGTGCCTTTTTCACCTGCTTAAGGCTCAGAATGGTCAAAAAGCTCTTGTTCCTCTCAGTTTCCCCGATGTCACTTTCCTTGAATTTCTGCCTCCGGTCTGGGCTGTAACCTGGGACTTGGGGCCAAATCCATCCCCTTTGGCTTTTCCTGCCCAGGGGACTTTGGGCGCCTCACTAGGCTGTCCGCCTGGACCTTTCTTGCCCTGGGACAAGAGGGCACTGGAAGAGCTGGCATTTAGGTTCGCTCCCAGCGTTAGATCTGGGATCCCATGACCCCCCATCCCCCATGGGCTGTGGGCAGGGGAGCCTGAATGTCCGTCTCTAAGGAGGTCACCTTCTGGCTTGAAAGCCTTCCATGTCTCCCTCCCTCCCTTCAGTGGCAGCCGGGGGCAGCAGGACAAATGCCAGTGGAGGAGGGGCAGTAGGGGGTGGGCACCCCACTGTGTTTAGAGGTTGCCTTAGACATGTGATTCTGGGGCCAGAGTGAGGGGCAGTCAGTCCTGAAGGGGGAAGGGAGGCATAGAGAGTGTCTTGCCCAGAGGGGCTGTTTTCATCTGACTGCAACATCGGGTGGGCTCTGTGTGTGTGAGCTCCAGATCAGAAGGACCCCATTTTGCGGGGAGCTGAGTCAGGGCAGAAAGCTCGGACCTTCCCCCGGTAGGCATTGGGGTGCTAATGTACAGCTTGGAGCACAGCGGTGCCGTGCCCTAAGGAGTGCCAAAGTAACCCTACTTCTGGAAATGATGGGAAGGAGAGAGAAGCAGAAGCAGAAGCAGAAGCAGAAGCAGAAGAAAGAAGAAGGAAAAAGAAAAAAGAGCATGAATAACAAGGAGGAAGAACAAGAAGAACAAGAAGAAGAAAGAAGAAAAGAAGAAAAAAGGAAGAAGAGGAAAAAAGAACAAGAAATAAGAACTAGAATTATAAGAAGGAAGAACAAGAAGAAAGAAGAAAAAGAAGAAGGAAGAAAAGAAGAAGAAGAAGAAGAAGAAGGAAGAAGGAAGAAGAAAGAAGAAGCAGAAGCCTTTGGATCTGTCCCATACACTTCAGTGATGACTTGGGAGAGAACAGTTTGATGAGAGTCATAGAAATGGGAGCCAGATTGCAAAGAGATGAGGAGATCCTGGTTGTTGGCAGAGTAGAGTTTTTTTAAGAACAGGGGACACTTGAGACTATAGGCAACAGGAGGAAAGGCTTAGGGAGCAAAAGACTGATCCTAACCCGAGGACTGGCCTTGATGGAGCTCCAGAGGAGGGTCAAGGTGTCCTTTTCATCCTTGATCTCATGTGTTGATGCAGTCTTTGCTGTCTTGGTCTCTAACCTGTGGGTGGAGGGAGCTGCACAAAGCAGTGAGAGATTAAGGAGCAGTGTTTCTTAAAACACCCAATCAAGGCAGGAATATCCACTGGAAGGTCTTGGGCAGGAGGCCTCCTCCTGATGCAGGAAAGGTCCAGGTTTTGTACCCAAACCCTAAGTGCCAAGGGAGGGGAAGGGGGATTACAAGACAATCCGGGGCAGGGCCTGAGTGGCCGCCCATGAGCAGCTCACCAATGCCGGACACTGCGGGTGTCCTGTGGGAACAGTTGGTAAGGGATGGTTTCTAAACCCCGGGGTCCTTACTTGGGGGGGAGGGAGACAGGACTAGAGTTCTGGGATGGGGCAGGTTCTGCAATCTTTGAGTCGCTTCCCTTAACATCCCCAGGAGAACTCTGTCAGAACTGATCATTTCCAGCTGCGTGGGAGGCTCTGCTGCCCGAGCCACAAGAGCCAGCTCCGAGAAACCTTAATTAGGAGTCTTCATCACACACATCCTCTGGAGAAGTGACACAATCCTGATGGATTTGGCTCCCGGGGAAACCCCGCAAGCACCCTGTCAAGGAGAAAGTCCTGGCCCTCTTGCCTACCCTCTCTTACAGATGAGGAAACTGAGGGCTCCACCCTCTCTGTGAGAACCAGGCAGCAGCAGGCCAAGGCAAAAGTGGGCATCTGTGGATGGGGCACTTGGCCTTCCGCCTCGGCTCTGCCAAGTAGTCCCCTCCTTGTTACAGGAAGAATAACCGAAGGAACTCCCTTTGATTCACCACGGATTTGGGAAGGTAAGTTTCCACTCCATGGGAGTCACCTGGTGTCAGAAATCTGGGGCATAAGTTTACTCCCCCTCCCTGTTGTTCCCCTCCCCCCAAGAAGATTAATCTCCCCTTCCCCCAGCATTTCCAGATCTCCTCTCCTAATGAGATCCCGGGGTCTTCCTTCTAAATGCTCTTTATCCCTGCCCCCAATTCCTTCTTCTTTTTCCTCTGCTTTCTCGCAGCCCCTTCCTCCTCCTTCCCTCCCTTTTCCCCTACTTTTTTCATTCCCAAGCTTCCTCGATTTCGGGGTTTCATCAAGGCTGTGTCCCCCATGAAGGCCTTGGCTGGCTAGGTACAGCTTGTCATTGGATGGATGGGGAGTGGGTCACGGTAGTTCTGGGATCTTCTCGCAGCCTGTCTCTCTGAAGGGATGCTTGAGGCTCCTAGTGCCTCCTGAAGGGAGGTAAGGAATACTCTGTGTTCCCCCCCCCCATATTTTCTGAATACTTCCCAATGCCCTTCAAGGGAACTTTCTGGAATGGACTTGCATGGAGAGTGTAGCAGCCAGCAAGGGGACTGAGCTGAGGGGTCCAAGGGAAGATCTCCCCCAGGCTGAGACCTTTCTCTCTATCTGATCTTGGGCTTGTGCAGCCCTTTCCCTGCCCAGAGAGGCACTGGGTGGGAATGGATTTCATGGAGGCAAGATCCAGGTGCCAGTCCCACTGCTGACCCAGTCTGGGGTTCTCCCACTGGACCCTAGATCCAGAATGGGAAGGATGCTTTGAGGACATAGAGTCTCCCTCTCCTCCCCAGCCTGCAACTTCAAACAGGAGGAACTAAGTCCCAGGAAAGGTAAGTGCCTTGTGCAGATGAGCAAGCCCTAGTCAGAGCAGTCTGCAAACCTCGACAGGGGCCCCTCCTCCTCCACCAAGGCTCCTTTCCTTCACGTTCTGGATCCTTGTTTGGGTTTGGGATGGAGATGGAGGGCAGACAGGTCGCAGCTGAGGGACCACCAACAAGATGCCTCATTTCTGTTAGAAGGAAAGGAGACGACCTCTTTTCTAGGATTTTGTTTTCAGTCTCAGTCTCCACATGGGCTGGGGGAGGGTTGATGTGCTTCCTTTCAGAGCAAAATCTCTGCACCTGAGGAAAGTCAGCCACTCAGCCAGAGTTCCTGGGGAGAGGATTGCCTCAGGTGCTGAGTCCTGATGGACCTTTCTGCCTCTCTGATCCCAAATAGGCAAGTTTCCAGAAGCCTGGGCTGATGAGAGGCAAATCAAGCTGACTGTTATCATGATGATAGTAGGATAGACTGCATCTTTTCTAGGGATCTTCATATACCATGTGTTATATAAAGTTCAGGTTTAACTTATATAGACCTTTAAGGGAATGGATTTCCAAATTTCCTAATACTTAACTCAAAAAATCTGTCAGCCAACCTTTCTCATGCACTTATTGTTCATCTTTTTTCTTAAATGTTCTATTAATTAAATGCTTTAAATGAAGGTTCTTATAATCTGTAATTGTCCTCATGGTAATGGCAATCTTTTTGGAGAAAAATTGTCCTTTAGATGCAGGTGAATTCACATCCTGAGAAATGTCGAGGACTTTTTGGTGCCTTTTTAAAAGAATCCAACTTATTATCAAGATGGCACATTCTATACATGGTCTCCTCATTATGGTCATCAGTGTGGGTTGATAATCAATTTGCATGGGGTCACATGACTAAATCTGGGCCTGAACCACCTGAGGTCATGAAAATATGGTCCCTCTGTTATTGTCATCATTTTCATCATCCCAGCTAATGCTTCTAGAGTTCTTACTATGTGCTGGGCACCATGCTAAGCACTTTATAGTGATCCTCTCATTTGATCCTCACAACACCTCTGGGAGGTTGGTGCCATTATTATCCTGATTCTACAGTTGAGGGAATGGTGGCAAATGACATTAAGGGACTTGTCCAGGGTCACAGACAAGGAAGTGTCTCAGGTCAAATTTGACTGCTAGCCCAGTGCTCTATTTATAGTGCCACCCAGTTGCTAGTAACTACAGAAAGCTGTCAAAAGGGGGATGACAACTCATGCCTTCACATAGACCATGTTGGTGCATGATGGAATAAATAATAAAAATCACAAAAGTTCCATATATTGCCAAGTGTGATAGTAACAGACCTGCATCTGGGATTGAACCCAGTATGGCTATTATGTAATTCTTATTTATAAAGACCAAAAATATCCCATTCATCCTATTTAATCTTTTAAAAACAGTTGCTTGTCTTGTTCCTCCTTCAAACGTTCTCAATTTCCTTTAAAAAGTTTCCCTGATGTCTTTGGTTTTTGGTATCATCATGGTTTTACTGTTTCCTTCTCCCTCACTCTTCCAAAAATCATCTTAATTTTAGGTGATCAAAAATGTCCATTTTACTTCCTGTGACTCCCTCTATCTCTTGTCTAACACTGAAATCCTCCCTCTCCATACATATGAGGTAATTTCTTTTTTTAATTAAAGCTTTTTATTTGTATAACATAAGCATGGGTAGTTCCTCAGCTTTGATCTTTACAAAGCTTTCCGTTACAAATTTTACTCCCAGTTCCCTCCCCTCCCCTAGACGGCAGGAAATCCACTACATGTTAATAATTTTGAAATACTTGACAAGTGTAAGAAAAATCCTATCTACAAGGGGAAAAAAAGAAAATCAGAGAAAGGAAACACAATGCAAGTAAACATCAATAGAGAGCATGAGAATGTTACGTTGTGGTCCACATTTCATATCCCTCTCTCTGGGTGTATATGGCTTTCTTCACTGAACAATTGGAACTGGTTTGAGACATTTCATTGTTGCAGAGAGCCATGTCCATCAGATTTGATCATCATATAGTATTGTTGTTGCTATGTATAATGATCTCCTGGTTCTGCTCGTTTCACTCAGCATCAGTTCATGCAAGTCTCTCCAGGCCTCTCTGAAATCCTCCTGCTGGTCGTTTCTTACAGAGCAATAATATCCCATAACATTCATATACCATAATTTATTCAGCCACTCTCCAATTGATGGGCATCCCTTCAGTTTCCAGTTTCTAGCCACTACAAAAAGGGCTGCCACAAACATTCTTGCACATGTGGGGCCCTTTCCTTCCTTTAAGATCTCTTGGGGATATAAGCCCAATGGAAACATTGCTGGGTCAAAGGGTATGCAGAGTTTGGTAACTTTTTGAGCATAGCTCCAAATTGCTCCCCAGAATCGTTGTAACTGTTCACAGTTCCAACAACAAAGTATTAGAGTCCCAGCTTTCCCACATCCCCTCCAACATTCGTCATTATCTTTTCCTGTCATTTTAGGCAATCTGACAGGTGGGTAGTGGTACCTCAGAGTTGTCTTAATTTGCTTTTCGCTGATCAATTTGTATCAACTTTTCATATGACTGCAGATGGTTTTAATTTCATCATCTGAAAATTGTCTGTTCATATCCCCTGACCATTTATCTATTAAAGAATGGCTTGAATTCTTATAAATATGAGACAATTCTCTATATATTTTAGAAAAGAGGCCTTTATCAGTACCATTAAATGTAAAGATGATTTCGCAATTTGATGCTTCCCTCCTAATCTTGTCTGCATTAGTTTTGTTGGTACAGAAACTTTTTAACTTAATATAGTCAAAATTATCTATCTGGTGTTCAATGAAGAGCTCCAGATCTTCTTTGGACATAAATTTATTCCATCTCCACAAGTCTGAGAGGTAAACTATGCTAAGTTCCTCTAATTTGCTTACAATATCACTCTTCATATCTACATCATTAACCGATTTAGATCTTATCTTGGTATGTGATGTTAGGTGTGGGTCAAGCCCTAATTTCTTCCACACTGGTTTCCAATTTTCCCAGTAGTTTTTGCCAAATAGTGAGTACTTATACCAAAAGTTGGGGTCTTTGGGTTTATCAAAAACTAAATTGCTAAAGTTATTGCCTAGATTTTCCTGATATCCTATCCTATGCCACTTATCAACTCATCTATTTCTCACCCAGTACCAAATGGTTTTGATGACCGCTGCTTTATAATATGGTTTTAGATCTGATACAGCAAGATCACCTTCATCTGCCTTTTTTTCATTAATTCCCTTGAAATTCTGGACCTTTTGTTCTTCCAAATGAACTTTGCTACTATTTTTTCTAGATTTGTAAATAATTTCTTGGGAGTTTGATTGGTATGGCACCAAATAAGTAGATTAGTTTGGGTAGTCTTGTCATTTTTATTATCTTCGATAGGCCTACCCATGAGCACTTAATGTTTTTTCCAATTGACTAGGTCTGATTTTATTTGTGTGGAAAGTGTTTTGTAGTTTAGTTCGTATAGTTCTTGACTTTTCCTTGGCAGATATATTCCCAAATATTTTATACTATCAATAGTTATTTGGAATGGAATTTCTTTTTGTATTTCTTGCTGCTGAACTTTGTTGGTAATATATAAAAATGCTGATGATTTATGTGGATTTTTTTTTAAATCCTGCAACTTTGCTAAAGTTGTGAATTGTTTCTAGTAGTTTTTTAGTTGATTCTCTAGGGTTCTCTAAGTATACCATCATGTCATCAGCAATGAGTGATAATTTGGTTTCTTCATTACCTACTCTAATTCCTTTCATCTCTTTTTCTTCTCTTACTGCCAAAGCTAACATTTCTAATACAATAGTAAATAGTAATGGTCACAGTGGGCAGCATTGTTTCACTCCTGATCTTACTGGGAATTGTTCTAGTTTGTCTCCATTACATAGGATGCTTGCTGATGGTTTTAAGTAGATGCTACTGATCATTTTAAGGAAAAGCCCATTTATTCCTATACTCTCTAGTGTTTTTAATATGAATGGCTGTTGTATTTTATCAAAAGATTTTTCTGCGTCTATTGAGATAATCATATGGTTTTTTAAAAAGTTGGTTATTAATATAATTGGTTATGCTGATAGTTTTCCTAATATTGAACCAGCCCTGCATTCCTGGTATAAATCCAACTTGGTCATAATGTATTATCCTGGGGATGACTTTTTGTAATCTCATTGCTAATATCTTATTTTAGATTTTTGCATCAATATACATTAAGGAAATTGGTCTATAGTTTCTTTCACTGTTTTCACCCTACCTGGTTTAGCTATTAGCACCATATCTGTAGCATAGAAGGAATTTGGTAGTATACCTTCTTTCCCTATTTTTCAAATAGTTTATATAGTATTGGAATTAATTGTTTTTTGATTGTTTGGTAGAATTCACATGTCAATCCATCTGGCTCTGGAGATTTTTTCTAGGGAGTTGATTAATAGCTTGTTCTATTTCTTTCTCTAAGGTGGAGCTATTTAGATAATTTATTTTTTCTCTTAACATGGGCAGTCTATATTTTTGTCAATATTCCTCCATTTCTTTTAAAATATCAAATTTGTTGCATGAAGTTGGGCAATGTAACTCCTACTTATTATCATAATTTCCTCTTCATTGGTGCGAAGTTCTCCCTTTTCATTTTTGAGACTAACAATTTCATTTTCCTCTTTGCTTTTTCTAATCAAATTAACTAAAAGCTTATCTATTTTTTTTGTTTTTTTCATAAAACCAACTCTGTTTTATTTATTAATTCAATAGTTTCTTATTTTCAATTTTTCAATCTCCCCTTTTATTTTCAGAATTTCGAATTTGGTATTTGAATGAGGCTTTTTAATATGTTTGCTATCTAGTTTTTTTAATACTAAGCCCAATTAATTAATCTTTTCTTTCTAAATTTTATGGAAGTAAGCATCTAGAGATATAAAATTACCTCTTATACCTGCTTTGGTTATATCCCACAAATTTTGGTATGTTATCCCATTATTGTCATTCTCCTGGATGAAATTATTGATTGTGTCTATGGTTTGCTCTTTCATCCATTCATTCTTTAGAATTAGATCATTTAATTATCAATTAATTTTTGATTTTATTTTCTCCTGGCCTTATATTGTATGTGATTTTTATTGCATTATGATCTAAAAAAGATGCATTTACTATTTCTGCCATTCTACATTTGATTTTGAGGTTTTTATGCCCTAAATACATGGTCAGTTTTTGTATAAGTTCCATGAACTGCTGAGAAAAAATTTAACTCCTTACTATCTCCATTCAATTTTCTCCAATGATTTATCATACCTAACTTTTCTAACAATTTGTTTATCTCCCTGATTTCTTTCTTATTTATTTTGTGGTTTGATTTATCTAATTCTGAGAGAGCAAAGTTGAGATAACCCACTAGTATAGTTTTGCTGTCTATGGCTTCTTGCATCTCTGTTAATTTCTCCTCTAGGAATTTGGATGCTGTACCACTTGGTGCATATATATTTAGTATTGATATTGCGACATTATCTATGGTACCTTTTAGTAAAATATAGTTTCCTTCCTTATCTCATTTAATTATATCTATCTTTGCTTTTGCTTGATCTGAGATCAGGATTGCTACCCCTGCTTTTTTTTTGTTCACCTTAAACATAATATATTCTGCTCCAGCCCTTTACCTTTATTCTGTATGTATCTCTATGCTTTAGAGGTGTTTTTTTGTAAACAACATATTGTTGGATTCTGGCTTTTAATCCAGTTTCCTATCCGCTTCAGCTTTGTGGGAGTGTTCATCCCCTTCACATTAACAGTTAAAATAACTCATTCTGTATTTCCTGCCATCTTATTTATGCAAAGTTATGTTTTTGTTTTTCCTTTCCCCTTTCTCCCTTCCCCCCTCCCCAGAATTTTGCTTTGGATGACCACCTACCTCAAAGAGTCCTCCCCTCTTTAGAGCCCCTGCCCCCTTTTTTACACCTATTCCCTAATTCTTCTCTTTTCCTTCCATTGGTCTTTCCCTTTCTTTTCCTCCTTTCCCTCCTACTTCCCTATAAGGAGGAAAAAGTTTCTCTGTGAAAGTAAATGTGTCTGATATACTCTTTTAGAGCCCAATTTAATTAGAGTAAGATTCACACAATGTTTATCTCCCTCTTTTCTCTCCCTAACTTATATTAGGTTTTCTTTGTCTCTTCATGATAAAATCATGAGATTTTACCTTATTTTTACCTCCTTTTTTTGCCTTTTTTACTTCCTTTTCCTTCTTTTTCCAGTATGATAGCCCTTCCACTTCTAGTTCCTTTTTCAAATTATCAAAGATAAATCAAATTATACCCCCATTCTTTAAGGATACCCATAGTAGAAATATAATTCTAAACAGTCTTTTCTTTTTACTTTTCTATGCTTCTCTTGAGTTCTGTGTTTGGAGGTCAAATTTTTTAGCTAGATCTGATCTTTTCATTAGAAAGAGGTGAAATTCACCTATATCATTAAATGTTCACCTTCTTCCCTGGAAGATAATGGTCATTCTAGTTGGATAGGTTATTTAAGGGGAACCAGACTGAATTTTCATCTCTCATCTACAGTGACAGCCCTTCCTGGACTTGAGGAGGGCTAAAATTTGGTCCTTCTTAAGTCCTCTCTGAGACCTAAATATTCTTGGTTCCTCTCACCATCTTCATTGGTGCCTTTGGAACAAGCCCCAGCTTGTCTTTGTTTTCTCTAAGATATAATGCACTAAACTGAACCCTCCATATGGTCCCTGAGCAAGGCAGAGTATATGTCTCTCATTTGGAAAACATGTCTTTCTTAATTAACCTTGAATAGCATTAGCTTTGGGGCTTCCGATTTTACAAAATTGCTGTTGGTGTATACAATATTCTCCTGGTCCTGTTCACTTTCCTTTCTGTCAGTTCATGCAAATCTTTCCAGGTTTTTCTGGAACCTGATGGTCATTTCTTATAGTACAATAATATTCACAACCATATACCACAACTCTTTCGGCCATTCTCCAGTTGATGGGAATCCCCTCGATTTCCAATGTTTTCTCCCTACCAAAAATGCTCCTATAAATGTTTTTGCCCAAATCGATCCTTTCTCCCTTTTCTTTGATCTTTTTGGGATACAAACCTGAGAGATATTGCTAGATCAAAGGATATGCACAATCTTATAGCCTATATAATGCTTCTTGGTGTTACACCAACACACACACACACACACACACACACACACACACACACACCCCTACATGAGGGGAGTAGGTTCTCTCTCTATCCCTCAAAATGTCCTTCATAGAAAGACTGATTCAGTCTATGTGTAAGGTTAACTTTAGGCACGAGATTCCCCCTTTGCTTTGTCAGGGTCCCTCTGATGTCATGAGACTTCATTTCTCAGGAAATGAGTTCAGCAACTTGCTGAGCTCCCCACAGTCTAAACGAATGAACGTGTCAGTGCTGAGAACACTTGGGAATATTCAGAATAGGGGGCCAGGGTCTTCACCTCTAAGAATGGGCTGCCCTTGGCCACCTTTCCATGCTTGCTCCTCCTTCAGACCCATACATTGTTAAAAGTCAGACTAAAGAATCGCAGAAAGGCTTAGTGAATCTTGTGAGCAGAGATGACTTGATTCATTGTACCTCTATCCCTGGCACTTAGGAAACCTCCAAAAACATAGGAAGTGTTGGATAAATACTTAGGGACTGGATTGGATTGGAAAGCAATTATTGCTCTAGTTTGGCCCCACCTGGTCAAAGGAAGAGATGCTCTATAGCCACCAGATGGCAGTGCTCCCTGTGTCCCCTGTCTAAACAATAACAGCCAACATTTTTATAACACTAGGTGTCAGAGGCTATGTTGAGCACTTTGACAACTATTATCTCATTTAATCCTCACATCATTAGGATATAGGAATTGGTATTGTTCTCATGGTCTGCATGAGGAGCCTGAAGCAGACAAAGGTTAACCGGAAGTTCACATGGCTTGATCCCAGTTCAGAATGGTCTGAGGCTAAATTTGAACTTGGGAAGATCTTCCTAAACCCAGATCTAGCAGTCAATCCACTATAACATCCAGCTGCCTCTAATAAGTTAACAAAGCCAAAGACATTCATCCTTGGTGGGCAAACCTTTTCTGGATGCACTTACCAAGGTTGGTCAGTAGTGCATGGATCTGGAGCTGGAAGGAATTCAGAAACTATCTAATCCAATCCATTCATTTTGCAAACTCAGGCTTAAACATATCTTCTCCCTCCATACTCCTTCACTGGGTGATCTTATCAACTTCTGTGGATTCAATTGTCGCCTTTTGGCAGATGACTTAGATCTCTTTGGCCCTCTCTAACCTGTCTTCTCACCTCCTCTCTAGCATCTCCACTTACCCCTTCACATCTGGAGATGGATATCTCATAGACAACTTAAACTCAACATACCCAAAAACAAATTCTGCAAGTCCCACAACTTTGATTCTTCTTTCTCCCTTACTCTGCAACCCTAAACCATTAACTCCTATTACTTCTTCCTTCACAAGGTCTCTTGTATACATATAGATGGACACTCCAAATGTCTTAGCATCCAAATTCATAACCAAAAGATGTTCTGAGCATCCACAAGACTCTTACATGGACTCATCAGTTTTGGATAAGTGTAATATAAAGATAAACAACGGGAAGATAAGGAACAAAACAGTTTTCTGGAGAAAAGCAAGTGAAATGAGTTAGGACATCCTCTAAATGGGAGAGCAACAGAATATGGATAAATCTTTGCACTACATGGAACTTTTGTAAAAATCAAGCCTGTGCTAGGCCAGAGAAATTTTGCAAGCAAATGGAAAAAGGCAGAAATGGTCAATATATTCTTTATAGACAATTATGCAAAAAGAATAGAAATTGTTTCAGATGCCCCAAAGAAAAGATAGAAACCTAAATAGAGATTGAACAATGAAATCTTCAACGAGTGGGTCGAATTACAAATCGTAGAAACAATAACTATGTAAAAGAAAAATGATAATGATGAAATAGTATGCCAAAATTTCTAAAATAGTTCTCAAGGTGAAAATCATATTCTTACAAGAATACATTAACAAAATAGAAAAAGAAAAGATGCATGAACGAAATATGTACTTCTTAAAATTAAAGAATCAACAAATAAACACACCCAAAATAAGCACAGAACAGGAGAAATTAGGGAAAGCCTTGTCAAACCAAGGGAAGTGATTCAACTAAAGTTGTTGCTTGGCCAAAACTCATAAATTTGATCAACCTTTCAGAAAGCTAATCGGAATAGAAAGAAGAGAGCAGAAACTGAAATCGAGGAAATAACATATGAGCAAGGTGAAATCACAGCCAACACTTGAAGAGATTAAAAGGTTAACAGGACACATTATATGCAGCTATATACTGAGAACACACAAGAAATAGAGGAGTACCTTCCAAAATATAAAACCCACATATTATCAGAAGAGGAGATAAAGATTTTAAGTACCTAGCCTTAGAGAAGAAAATAGATCTAGTATTAAGGAAACTACCATAGGGAAAAAATTCCCAGGCCTCAAGGATTCACAGTATTCTATCAGACTTTTAAAGAACAGTGAGAACTTATACTTCACAAAATATTCTCAAAAGTTGAAAAAAAGGGGGCGGAACCAAGATGGCAAACGGGGGCGGAGCCAAGATGGCGAACTGCGGACAGCTTTCTCTGTGAACTCCCTCCGACATTCCCCCAACCCAGACAAAGTAAGCTTTAAAACTGGTTTCCCAGTGAGGTCCTCACCAATCATTTGGACTACAACGCACTTCTATAAAAGATCTACCTTGAAAGAACTCCGGAGAAGGTTAGCCTCAGGGGAAATCGGCCGCTGGTCGCGATCGGACTCCAGCCGGGGCGGAAGTCAGGGCTGCGATAGAGGGGCAGATTTTGGGCACCCAGGAAGCCCCTGGGAGACGCCTGGGCCACTTTGCTCTGCTTGCGGGCAGGTGCTTTGGCAGATCTGCCTTTGGAAGGGGGTGGATGAGAACAGCTGAAAACGTGGTCCTTGTGCGAATCTAGCCCCACCAGCCTCAGACCGGAAGTCAACTCGGCAAACTGCCCCAGGGCAAATATAAATTGTTGCAGTTTTCTCGGCTTTTGACCAATATCCCAACTTTAAATCATGAGCAAGAAGCAGAAGAGAGCTCTCACCATAGAAAGCTTTTACGGAGAAAAAATAGAACAGTCCCCAGATCCTGACATTATGAAAACAATCCCAGATGAAGCCACAAAGGCAGACTTAAGTTGGTCTCCCTTTCAGAAGGCTTACCTGGATGATTGCATTAAGAATCTCAAAAGAGAGCTAGAAGAAGAATGGGGAAATAAATTGAGATCAGGGCAACAGAAATATCAAAAACTGGAAAATAGGACTGGTGAATTGGAAAAAGAAAACAGTTCACTGAAAAACAAAATTGGTGAATTGGAAAAAATCACCAATTCACTGGAAAATAAAAATGGTGAACTGAAAAACAAAATTGGTGAATTGGAAAAAGACAACAATTCACTGAAAAACAAAATTGGTGAATTGGAAAAAGACAACAATTCACTGAAAAATAAAACTGGCAAAATGGAAAAAGAATGCATTGAAT
>JAJPUD010027549.1:0-15471 GCA_023553655.1 Myrmecobius fasciatus | reverse complement strand
TTTCTTTCTTTCTTTCTTTCTTTCTTTCTTTCTTTCTTTCTTTCTTTCTTTCTTTCTTTCTTTCTTTCTTTCTTTCTTTCTTTCTTTCTTTCTTTTTCTTTCTTCTTTTGCTGAGGCAATTGGGGTTAAGTGACTTGTCCAGAGTCACACAGCTAGGGAATGTTAAGGGTCTGAGGCTGGATTTATACTGAAGTCCTCCTGACTTTAGGGCTGCTACTCTACCCACTGCACCATCTAGCTGCCCTCTAGATATAAAATTTTTGACCTGGAAAAGAGGATATTTTAAAAAGAAGTGACTTTATCTAAAGGCAATTTTTTAAATTAGAATTTTTAACTTGGAAAGAACCTTAGAGAATCTTCTATTTTTTTATTGCCCTCATCTTACAGATGGGGAAACTAAGGCCCATGAGAAGTTGGCTTTCCCTAGGTGCATGCATCTAGCAAATGGTACAGTTGGGACAAAGATAAACCTCTTCTTGCTGATATTGTTTCAGAAGAAATCCTTTTATACATAGAATCAAGTTAGTGAGAATTTGCTAGACTAGTTACTAGAAAGGCTGGAATTTTTGTTTGTTTATTACTTAACTTACACTATTCTCAGTTTTCTTATCTGTAAAATGAGAGGCTCGGACAAGCCCTTTTGTCCCTAAATTTGTGAGCCGACTTGGTTCTAGGGGAGGTAGGAAGGGAGAAGAGAAATGGAGATGGGAGGAAGAAAACTGGTAGAGGGGATAGGTTATGGAGAAACTGAGGCTGCCCAGAGTTGATTGGGCCATTTTAGGCTTGCTCTGGGCAGCAGGACACTATATCCCCCTCCTAGTTTGCTACCAATGTTTGGCTAGGCTAGTACAAAGAGGAGCTATCTTCCTTCTTCCCCTTTCTTCCCTGCCCTGGTACTGTCAGCGATCACAAGGTAGTTCTCTCAGATTATTAGCATGGAACAACTTGCCTCGGCGTCATAGACAGCCAGCAGCTTTAATAGCCACATCTAGAAGAATGGGGTAGTCAGAAGCTAGAGTAAAGGGGAAGTTATTGTTTCTCTGGTGTGATGGGCTGCAGATGGTAAGTGGCTTCTGACTTAAATGCAGCTTTATTTTTTTTTGCAAAGTTTTTGGGGGGGCTCATTCTCGACACTGGGACTCAGCTGTTCCTCCACTGGGGCCATTCCACTTCAAATGGACAAAGAACGCTGATTTAGCATTCTCCTTTCTTTAAGTGCCTCTTAAATCAGGGAAGAAGATGCTTTCTGGCCATTCTAGAGAGTGTGGGAGGATGTTGAAATCCTTCACTTAATCAGAGAAAGTCATGTAAGAGTCAGTTGACTTTTCCCTAGGATTATCCATCTAGAGGCAGAAAGGGGGGGGGGGGCTGGTTAGGTTTTTCTTGGCCTGGATATAGACAGATAACAGAGAATAATGGTGGGGATAGCTTTCAATTTTTCATCCCGAGGTCACAGGTGCCTCCTCCTGATTTTCCATAGCTAGTGAGCAGTGAGGGGTGATGAACTTAAGACACTGCTTCATAATCAGAAGCAAAGTCCTGCTCCTCTTTGTGTGATGTAGGCTTCCTGTGGTTCAGTAGAGAGGATTTTGGTATTCGATGTGGTAAGAAGGAAGCGATGGCAACAGAAGCTTCTCACCATTTTGAAATGCTTACATTTGTGTCTCCTCTTTTTAAATCTAGAGAAAAAGGTCAGACTACATTGAGTAATAAGAGTAATAATAATTTAATAAATGCTTGTTTATGTAGAACCTTATGGCCCATGATGCACTTTATACCTATTATTCTTCATGGTAATGCTGTTAAGCAAGATAGTTTAATGATTATTTTTATTTTTCCATTTATTTAGAACAGTATTTTTTCCTAATTACGTGAAAGGACAATTTTTAATATTCATTTTAAATAGCAATTTGGGTTCCAAATTTTCTCTTTCCTTCTCTCTGCTCCCTAACATTCAAGCAATTTATGGGTTATGTATGTACAAAGTGATTATTTTTAGATAAGGAAATAAAAAACCACTACCTTTTTTTTTTTTAAACAAGAAAACTGAGGAAAAGAGTAAAGGAGGGTTTGAACCAAGGCATTCTGACATCAAGATTAGTGTTACAATGCTTCCAAAATGAATGAAGACATTAAACTTAGTACGTATATTAGTTAAATTTGTCTTCCTATTGTTTTTGTTCTCCATCTTGCTTCTCTTCAAATTGCTACTTCCGTAGAATAGAATGAGAGGACCAAAAAGGACTTAAGAAATTTTCTAGTCCAATCTGACTCTCTATTTCTGGTTATTATTTTAAAGTCCTTTCTACCATATATGAAAACCTACCTAATTATATTAAAAAAAACCTTTCAAGAAAAAATTTTAAAAAATGGTAATGGGCTACAATATTATAATTGGTATTTATGTATATAATGTATTGAAATTATTTATGCATTAATTCCTAATGACTTAAGACATTCTTTCCTCTCTGAGGTCCATTACAATCCCCAAGGTCAATCTCTTTCTCCTAACTCTTAACTTCTGATATTTGTATTTTCCTCTCTTTCTTTGTTATTGTTCAGTGTGTCTGACTCTTCTTGACCCTATGGACCATATCATAGCAGTACTATCCTTGAGGTTTTCTCAACAAAGAAACAGGAGTGGTTTGCCATTTCCTTCCCCAGTATCAATAGTCCTTTTCCTCCCTCTTTATGCTTCTGTTTTTGATCCTTCTTTGGAGTTTCCTCTTTTCTCCTTTGTCTTTTGCCCTTCCACTACTATATTCCCAGGCTCTGGCTATAAAGAAGGAAGTAAAGATAAAAAAGGGTTTTAATTAATTGACAGGTTTTATCTCTTGTGTGTATCTATGATTCTTTAGTTTTCTTGCACCAATGTAGTTTGAGATGCCCATTAACTGATCCCGTGACAATATTAAACTTGTTTGTTTTGGGCAAAGTAAGGTTTTTAATTATAAACCTTAGACCTTGGAAGTGGGGGAGAAGGAAAGAGGGACTAGCTATTCCATTGACTTTGTTCATTGTCCAATTATCTGTCTGTTCCATTGTCCCTGCCCCACCTGAGCTTCAACTTAGAGAAAATAAATAAATGGGTGAAGGGACTGGCTCTGCCAGAATGAAATGAAGGAAGGGGGAAGAGACTCTAAAGGGTTTCTTGTGAGTGTCTAGTTTGTCATCCAGTTGGGGTTAATGCCATTTAATGGCATTAAAGGAAACTCTTTAGGACTACTTATATTGTCTAAAAGAATGTAACTAGTTGTCAAGGTGGGCTT
The DNA here is from genome assembly GCA_023553655.1 of Myrmecobius fasciatus. Taxonomy (NCBI): domain Eukaryota; kingdom Metazoa; phylum Chordata; class Mammalia; order Dasyuromorphia; family Myrmecobiidae; genus Myrmecobius; species Myrmecobius fasciatus. Next base: position 12,202 of record JAJPUD010027549.1, on the reverse strand, counting down.
TAATAATCCAAGTATGATGGATTTTAGTCATTATGGCTTACCTAGGAATGTTTCTACAATTCACAAATAAAATGCCTACACTATATACCTACTTTTCTCAGTGCCATAAGACAGCTTCAACAAATCCTTTTGACAGCATGTGCCTTATTAAACCAATTGTCTTTTGCAATAGAATCACAAGATTTTAATAAATCAAAGAATAATACTCTTTTTAAAACTATCAACTCAGGTTTAGTCTTTGAATGTGAAGCATGCTATAGTATTCACATTACTTTTTCACTTAAATGTAATTCATGGGGCAGCCAGATGGCACAATGAATAGAGCACCAGCCCTGGAGTCAGGAGAACCTGAGTTCAAATCTGATTTCATACACTTAACACTTTTTAGCTGTGTGACTCTGGAAAAGTCAATTAACTCCAATTACCTTGGCAAAAAAAAATTTAGTTCATAATCTCTATAAAGCAGTGATTCTCAAAGTGTGGTCTAGAGAGCCCTGGGGGCTCTCTGAAACCCTTTCAGAGGATCTACAAATTCAAAATTAGCTTTTATTTTTAATATGATAAATATAACCCGCTTAAAAACTCTTTAGACAGATCTTCAATAATTTTTTTTTATTTTTAAGACACATTGCTTTATGAATCATGTTGGGAGAGAAAAATCAGAGCAAAGGGAAACCATGGGAGAGATTAAAAAAACACAGAAAAAAAAGTGAACATAACATGTGTTGATTTACATTCAGTCTCCTTAGTTCTTTTTCTGGATGCATTTTCTGTCCAAAGTCTATTGGGATTGCTTTGAATCACTGAACCACTGAGAAGAACCAAGTCTTTCATAGCTGATCATTGCATATTCTTGCTATTATTGTGTACAATGTATTCCTGGTTCTGTTTGTTTCACTCAGCATCAGTTCATATAAATCTTTCCAGGCATTTCTAAAATCAGCTTGTTCGTCATTTTTTATAGAACAATAATATTCCATTACTTTCATATACCACAACTTTTTCAGCCATTCCCCAATTGATGAGTATCTACTTAATTTTCTAATTCTTTGCAAAGAAAGAGCTGCAGCAAATATTTTTGCACATGTGAGTTCTTTTCCCTCCTTTCTGATTTCCCTGGGATACAGACCCAGTAATGGCACTGCTGGGTCAAAGGGTTATGCACAGTTTTATAATCCTTTCCTCAATAATTTTTAATAGTATAAAGATACTGAGAACAAATATTTGAGATCTAGTGGTATAAAGTACATATGTATTCACTGAGATGACAGGGCAGATATGCATGACTGAGCAGTTTGACTAATTTTCCTATGATTGTGTTTTGATAGGCCTTCAATTTAGTTTCCACTAGACATTCACATGACAAACTATCTTAAATGATCCAGGAAACAAGATGATGGTAGAGTATAAATGACGCTTTATCTGCTCACTGGAGAAAATATTGAAACCGCAGAAGACTGGTTGTGTGGGCCTCTGGGCAAGAGGCTTCTTAATTTAGATGGTTTAGTAAAATTGGGAAGTATAGATGTTGCCTAAAATATTAGGGAAATGAGCATAAAAATGAACTTAACACTTTGCTATAAATGCATTCTTATGAGGGTTGGCATTAGTTCAAGATATTTTTTTCTCTGCTATATTCATAGTGATGAATAAATTAACAAGATAGGTTAGATTGCTATTCCTTTACTTTCTTTCAGAAAGTCTCATATCAGGTATCCATTGGGAGAAAGAACTAAACTTGTATTGGTCACCTTTCTCAGCCATTTGCATTACCAATCTATTGTTTTAACAGTTTTGTGGATTATGTGGTCATCCTCCAAATTCATTCAAGTATAATTAGGTCTTTAAAACAAAAATCAGATTTGGAAAAAGATGGAAAAGGGATTTTGGAGAAAGAGGGCAGAAAGAGGAAAAAACTCATGTGATTAGAGTTTTTTTCTTCATTTTTTATTCTACCAATCAAAAATGGTGATAGATTCCATTGATTATCAGCCCTGAACAAATTGACTATGAAGTAGTTTTTCTATAATTCTACAATTTTCTACAATTTCTACAATTCTACATTTAACAAAAACTTATTGAGTACATTCTGTGTTTAGGATACTGAGCAAGAAAACTAACTCCAATATCTTCTATTTGTGACTCTTCCATCAATAGTAGATATCAATCAAGTTTGTCAATTTTCCAGATGGACTTGATTAATGTATAGGGGATAATTGAAGAAATCCCTTTATTGGGGACATGACCTGTGATATCTCCCTTCATAAATATTCAAATTGAACTGAGTTATTGCAGATTTTGTTTCCTTGGTAGGCAGCTTCACAAACATAAACTTTATACTGTCTGCAACCAGACATCCTCTCACAGGTAGTATGAGAACTGATGGTGAAATTGAACTAGAATTAGTTTTCTTTTGCACATGCTATTTATTATTATTATTATTAGAGTTAAAATTTGGGACAAAGGAGGGCATTCATCTAAATAGCAGGGGCAGTTATATTTGCAGTAGCCTCTGACTCATTCCTGTTTGAATACATTTTATTTTTCTCAAATAATAATTTTATAAGTCTTTCATAAACATCAGAACAAATTTCCAAAACCTTTCCCTCCTCTATTGAATCCTGCTTTGTAATGAAAAAAAATTAGGCCAAAATCATATTGACAAATAAGTGTCTAACAGTATATAATATTCTATATTCCTACTCCACTACATCTCTACTAAAAGGAAGAATTCTTCCTCTTCTTTTCTCTGGGGTCAAGATTGGTTATTATAATTGATCTAAGTTCACTTACTTTTCAATATTATTTACATTATTGTGGTTACCTATTGGTACCTTCTTAGTTCTACTCTCTTTGTTCTGCATCAATTCAGGCAATTCTTCAAATATTTCTGAATTCTTTATATTTGTCATAACAGTATTCTATTATAGCATAGCAGCATCCTATTATATTTTATACCAAAATTAGTTTGACCATTCCCTAGTTGATTTTTGCTTCCAGGTCCTTGTTCCCACAGAGAGTGCTGCTAGAAATATTTTGTTATATATGTTAAAACATATTTACATGTTTTTTAAAGAAGGGGATATTTCCAAGACATATATGCTATTTAGTGACAAAATCACTTGTGAGACAAAAGCTTTTTCTTGGTTTTTGAAACATTTTCAAAGTATCCTTCCTCAAAATCTTGACTTGATGCCAGAAATTTCTCCAACAGACTGCAAAGGTATAAAGGTGCCTTAATTGTTTTCAGTGGGAATGAGAGTAGCAGTACAGTAAAGTAAGGGAGGAAGGGGACCAAGCAGGCTGATGTCTTTTGAAATAATTTTCTCCTGAAAACCTTGGGGATAATGAAAATCCTTAAGAATTCTTCCATGCTAATCAGGGTGTAGGATGATGGTATAATTCCAACTTTCCAGTCCCTAATCAGCCTAATAGTCAAGGCTGATAGGAAACAGACAGAGGAAGAGAGACAGCCACTGAGTCACTCAGCAGAGTCCCAGACTCTCTCAAATGGAAGGGACCTTAGACACCATACAATTCGTGTTCTTTACTTTTTGGAGAAGAAACTGGCTATCCATGTCACATAGCTAGCTGGTGGCAGAGGAGGCATTAGAACCCAGGTTAATATGTATGTGTATTGTGTGTGTGTGTGTGCATGTGTTTGGACTTGTGATTTTATCAGAATGGGGAACCCCATCGACAAATGTAGATCAGTAGCCTAGAATCTTAGAAAATTTGGGGGGTCCTTAGAAAATTGTGACTTGTCCATGGTGACACAGCTAGTAGGTGTCAGAAGCTGTATTTGTTCTTCCTACTATCTCCAATTTTCCTCATTAATAATGTGTGTGTGTGTGTGTGTGTGTGTGTGTGTGTTTAAATGAAAATGGCTTAGGATTCTCAAAGATAACTTGTAACCAAATGATTCTCCTTTGATAAACCATACATGGATTCTATCAGAAACCTCTGGATATTTATAAATGAATTAATTGCTTTCTAGGCTTCTGTTATAGAAAAAATCTGAAAGCAGTGTTCCATACTCAAGCAGGGTGAAAAGGAAGGAAAAGACTTGAGAATATATGTACAAAAATGTATTCTCAATCAAGGAATAAATTTAAAGCCCTTCATTTAATATTTTTAATCATTTACATAGGTACAGGATGGGGGGGAAGGTGTGGGGAAGGGGAAGGAAATCTTATTTGGCAGGAGCTCATGTGAAAAGATGGGTTTTATTGACCACAAACTCAATATGAGTCAACAGTGTGATAAAAATAGCTAAAAGCTTTCTTCCAATTCAAGTAGAATGTTGAGATCATAAGAAGACATACTCTTCTTATATTTTGTGTTGGTCAGCCTACAACTTTGAAGTTTTACATTTGATTCAAGCACCATGTTTAAAGAACTGGAGTAGGAAAAAAAGTAGATATATTTTATGGTATTCTAGAGAGCACAAAAATTATGTGGTTTTAATTCTCAGTTATAGGGATGACAATTTCAGCTTAACACAATATTAGCAATGTAATTCAATGAAACATTTACTAAGCGCCTATGGTGTGCAATTATTTTGCAAGGATACAAAGATTAAAATGACTTTTTTTAAGGTCATAGTCACTTTTCAATATATTCTCTCCAACTGCTTCCCTCCAAGAATAACTTTGAGAAGAGAGAAATTTGTTTCTCTTGAGATTGGTCTCTGCTTTGAATCTGAATTTGCATGTCTTTTAACATTGTTTTCATTTATGTTGTAATCATTGTACATAGTACATATTGCTCTCTTAGCTCAGCTTCCTCCATTTTACATCAGTTTATATGAGTCTTCTCATTTTCCCTAAATTTTTCATTTGCCATTTCTTTTGAGGCTATTTTGCTATATTATATACCATTAAGTTATTCAGACATTTCTCCATTAATACACCCTCTACTTTGTTTCCTTTCCTTTTTCCCCCTCTCTCACACAAAAACAAGTCCTACCATGAACATTTTGGTAAATATGGGACCCTTTTCCTATGTCTCTGTTCTCCTGATATATAAATCCAGTAGTAGATTGATAAATTTAAGAAACAGAACAGTTAGCAACTCTATTTGTATACTTCAAAATTTTTTCTAGAAGAGTTGAACCAGTTCATATTTCCACCATTGGTGGAACTATGTCTTTACACAATATCTCTAGCAATGTCTCTCTTAATATCTTCCTAAGCTTGTTGAATGTGAGGTGACAATTTACATTTTTATATTAGAAATTTGCACATTTTTCATAGATCCGATAGTTTTCTTTTTGAAAACTTTTCATTCAAACTGAATTACTACTTGTATATGCATTCTAGGTTGGGAAATGAAGAAATTTAAAAACAAAAGATAGCAATATTTTTTTTTAAAGACTGATCATATCATATCTACCAGGGATGGTCTTAGTCATACATTTGTGACCATTCCTCGTATCTTGAATATTAGACTTTTACTGGAAATGTTGGATGCAAAAATTTGCTCTCATCTGGCAGCTTTTCTTCTTATTCTAATTGCATTGGGTCTTTTTGCACAAAAACTTTTAAGTTTTATATCATTAAGGTTTTTTTTTTGTTGTTTTGTTTTTTGTGATGGCAAGAGGTAATGTTTGAAAGGTGAATTAGATTTGTATAGGTGGGGATGGAAGTGGGAAGGAGTTCAGGTAGTAGAAACTGCATGAGCAAAGGTATAGTGGTAGGAAGTGGAGAGTGTAGTCTATAACAGGGGTAGATATTTATAACATAATTTGCAGGCCATACAAAATTATCAATTTAGAGAACTCAGGCAGCGAGAGTTTGTTGCATGTAGCTTTCAGCTCATTATCTTCTATGTCTGGCAGGGCCAGACCAACTGATTGCACAGGCCTTGTGCAGATTTGGGGCTGGTCTGTAGGAAAAGCTTAATCTAGGGAAAAAGTGAGCTATGAGGTTAAAAGGGTAAGTTGGAGGCAGCTTTCAGAGGGGCTTGAATGCCATAGTATATGGTTTAGCAATGAGACTAAACACTAGGATTTTGGATTTGTTTTTTTAAGTAGAAGAATGATGATTCCCTTTGTAAATAATGAAGAATAATAATGGTTTACATCTACATAGCATATTATGTTATCTATTTCATTTGACCCTTACAATAATTCTTTGAGATCAGTAGTACAAATATTTTATTTATAGAAAAGAGAAGAAGCTCAGGTAGGTTGACCAAAGTCATATAAGCTAATATGCTACAGAACTGGAGAGCATTTGGACTTGGGTCCTTTGATGCTTGGTCCTGTATTCTGCCCTAAAGCCTGTGCTTCAGGAAGATGAAACTAGTATTAGTGAATGAGGCAAAATGAAAGTAGGAGAAAAGGAGAGATAGACCCTTCAAATACTAGCATTCAGCATCACTTTGAGCTCAGGATTTTATAACTTTTCTTGTATCATGGACCCTGGAAGCACTTTGAGGCTTCTCAGACTTTAACTTGACAAAATAAATTGTTATATTACTGAGGAAGCCAATTATATGGAAACACAATGAAAATATTAATTTTTTAAAAGTTCGTAGACTTCCTCACCTCCTTCCCAGGTTAAGAACTCCAGCTTCATTTAAGTCTAAAGGAGTTATTGGAGTTCCTCCTACATATTTCCTCTTAACAGGTAATAAAAGATGGGACTGACCTCCCATGAATTCCATGACTGAGATAAGTTGTTGTTATGCAGAATGGAACTCACATACAAAGTGAGTCCTCTGATGTGCATAAAGCAAAGCAATAGTATTTCTTCCAACTTTGTGATAACATCAAGTTAGAAAGTTTCTCCAGAATTTTATGATAGCCCTTGTCCCTTCTCTTACCATCATGTATTTATTTACACATTATGCTTAAGCATTTGCACAGAGCAACCATTTCTTTGATTGGCAATAGCCAATGACCTTCCCTAGAAAGAACAGAGAGTTCATGTCTAACTTATAAAATGGCTTCACTAAGCAAGCCTTCCTGAACCCACAGAAGCTACAAGGTTTCCACCATCCTTTGTCCACCATGATCTCGTCCAACTCTGGCTAAAGCTTTTGGTTAGTTTACATTAGAGTGAGTATAAATGATTCACATAGATCAAGAGGAGTTCTAGATAGGGGAGCAGATTGATAATAATTTAAGGAACTTTCCTTGGTATATATATTCAAGGGTGGGTTATAGATGGTGTCTATAAATGGAAATACACTTCATCTATCCTATGTGCTGTGGTGATGTTCTGTTTTTTTTTTTTAATATCATGGTATTGTATTTTTCCAAGTACATGTAAAGATAGTTTTCAACATTCATTTTTGTAAGATAATGAGTTAAAAATATTTTTCCTCCCTTCCTCTTTTGTCCCTTTCCCCAAGACAGCAAGCATAATTTTATATGCATAATCATTTTAAATTTTTTTGATATTAATCATATTGTGAAAGAAAAATCAGAACAAAAGGGAAAAATCACACACACACACACACAAACACCAAACAACAGCAACAACAAAAGTAAAAATAATATGCTTCAATCCATATCAATCATCTCCATAGTTATCTCTCTCGATGCAGATGGCGTTTTTCTATTCCAAGTCTATCGAATTGTCTTGGATCACTTGGATTCATTGAGAAAGAGCTAAATCTATCAAATTTGATTATCTGTACAATGTTGCTATTGCAGTGTTCTCTTGGTTTTTCTCATCAGTTCACGTTTCCAGGATTATGTGAAATCAGCCCGCTCATTATTTCTTATAGAACAATAATACATTCATATACCATAGCTTAGACAGCCATTCCCCCACTGATGGGGGTCCACTCAATTTCCAGTTCCTTGCCATGTGGTAGTGTTCTTCTAACATTATAACATTCCCTGAAGCAGTTTTTCTGCTTGCTGTACATGTTAGTTTGGGCCATTTTAATGCTTCTTAGGTTTGGTTATTTGAAGATGCCAGTCAAAGATGCTAAAAATGTGGGAGAGAAGGGATTCTCAAACATGGGAGTTAAAAGCTTGAATTTAATGTCTTACCTAAGCTAGCTCAGCAGCAGACATTCTATAATATACAGGGTAACTCTGGTTTCATTAATAGAAATGGAGACAATATGGTAAGAAAGAAAAGAGATATATTTTGTTTTCCTTCTCAGGTTTTTTTTTCCTTTCTAGATCTGATTTTTCTTATGCAACAAAATAACTGTATAAATATGTATGCATATGTTAAATTTGTCATATATTTTAACATATTTAACATGTATTGGACTACCTGCCATGTAGGGGAGAGGATGGGGGGGGGAGAGGGGAAAATTTAGAACACAAAGTTTTGCAAGGATCATTGTTGAAAAATTATCCATGCATATGTTTTGCAAATAAAAAGCTTTAATTAAAAAAGAAACCCATGAAATTAAAAAAAAAAGAAAGAAAAGAGAACTGGATTTGAAGATAGAAGACTTGGGGTCAAATCATACCTCCGCTACTTTTTTTTGTCTTGTGACTCTGACCTTTTATCTAACTTCCCTGGGCCTTAGCTTCCTCATCTGTAGAATAAAGGCCTTGAATTAGAGCAAGAATTCTTAAAATCTTTATTTTTTATTTTATTTTATTTTTTGGTCATTGCTTCCTTTGCAGTCTGGTGAAACTCATGATCTTGACATTTGGATTTCTAGGTGATCTGCCCTAAATTCTGCCAGTCTGGCATTTCTAGCTGCTCTATTTGGAGTTTCTTTTATTATTATTTAAAATTACACATTTCCTAAATTGGAGATTAATCCTTTTACCAATGTCCAAATTCATATTCCCAAACCAACTTTCCTTCTTAACAATTCAATTTTATTGAACAGGATAGTTATTCTTCTGGCTAGAGACCTTGGCATTTCCCCTCTTTTTCCTCATTCCTAATATCTGATCTTTTATCAAAATCAGTTATTTCTTCCTTTTAGGATGTCTCTTTAATTTGCTTTATTCCCATTATGACTTTTAACTTAATCTTTAAATTAAATTCAACAAATTTTTATTGAAATTATTTTGCTGTGCTCAGCTAAGATCTCTTGATCTACCAATATCTTATCCAACTCAGACACAAAAAAGATCTCCATTATGACAAGTTGTCATCTATTTTCTGCTTGAAGGAAGGCCTCCCAAGGAAGTGGAATTCATTACTTCTCCAAGGAACCATTCTATTCTTGGACATTTCCAATTATGAGAAAAATTTCCCTGACATCAGACCCAAATCTATCTCTTTGTAACTTTCTCTCTATTCTCCTAGTTCTGCCTTCAAAACATACTTTATCCTTCTTCCAAGTTATAGTCTTTCTAATATTTGAAGATGAATTTAATCTGACTTTTTTTTTTTTTGGCTAAATATTTCTAGTTCCTTCATCTTTGTTGTGATTCTCAAAGAAGACAAAACACTTTGAAGACCTTAAATCAAGATAACCATTAGGTATCAAGATGATGATGATTATCTAAAGACCCTTTATCATTCTAATTTCCCTTCTTTGGTTTCTCTCTTTGCCTTTTCTACACTAACACTTTCTAGGACTAAGTACAACAATGCTCTTCCTCCTCTGTTCCAAGTGCTGATTCTCCCCTTGGTTTCCTAAAATATGTGGGATGGGGAAATGACTTTTTACTCTTACTCTTTAATATTGTAGCCAAGACTCTTACTCTTTAATATTGATTACAATAGATTTTATAGGTAACAGTTGGTCTGGTACTAATCTGAGCAAATTTAGGGTTTAGAATTGGATTGGTGCCTACAACTCATATCATGAGGTTTCTCACTGAAAAACCTCAAGAGATCTTTAATCAGAGTCCAAGTCCTTACATTGTTTGAAGCAAGTAAGCAAGCCATTCACCATTGTGTTTAGTGATCAGATTAGAAATAATACTTATTGGGGCAGCTAGGTGGCGCAGTGGATAGCACACCAGCCCTGAAATCAGGAAGACCTGAGTTCAAATTTGGTCTCAGACCCTTAACATTCCCTAGCTGTGTGACCCTGGGCAAGTCACTTAATCTCAATTGCCTCAGCAAAAAAGAAAAAAAAAGAAATAATACTTATTGTTATGGCAAACAGCTGTTTGGAGAGCAGATGCCCTATATAATGAGATTATCCCCTCTATCAAATAGGTCTTTTCACTATGGAGCAAGAAGTCTGGTACTTAATGCAGTCTTGCTGGAGATGCTTTCAGAAAATCCTTGAAGATAATTTCATACCAGAAGGGTTTGCATGAAAATTACAGATTAAGAAGAGAGGGTTTGCTCAATGGAAAAGGAAGATAAGCATGAGGTTGATCATAGTTATTATCATACTGCATCAGGGGTTTCTAAGATGGGATAAAAGTAAGATGAATCATGAAGAACCAAATGACAAAGCTTTATAACAGCAGATTTCGTTTGCCTAGTAGGCTGTATATTTGGTGAGAAGATAGATTCTGTCCTTTCTCTCTCCAGAATAAGGCTAGCTCTGTCTCGATTATAAGGTACTATGGGTACCCTGATGGATTAAAGGCATCTTTCTTTAATGCTAAAGGATCAAGTCCCCCAAACCAGTGTGTACCACTGCTAACTGCCAGTGACTAACTTCTCAGTTCCATTTAACCAATTGACACTGGTTAACTTTTATTAATTAATATTAGCTTATTGATTTGTAAATAAGGGATTATTTACTCGAAAGACATAGAAAGAACAAAGACACAAACACTGCTTTCCCTGACACATGGGGAAGGAGATACATTTTATATTTCTAGGGTGTAAGTTCTTAAACTGAATGTAGTTTTGGCATAGTATTTCCCCCCACCAAGTTCAAATTTAAATGCAATATACATATTAGCAAATCTCACTTATCTTTCCTCGAAGCCTCATTGTTTAATTGGCTGGCTGGCTGGCCAAAAAACCTAGCATAGATAAATTCCATCTCTGGACCACCTGGTGACTTGCTCTCCTAACCTTTTGAAGCTCACAAGGTCAGCCATCTCCAGTCTCTTTCACCTAGAAGAAATTTTTTAAAAGATAGAGGCAAAAGCAGGGGTACCCAATCTTGGCTTCATGCTATCACTGGGAGAGAGAGGTCTCTCCTTCATCCAGATCAGTAGTGAATCCTCCTGGAAGTAGCCCACACTAAGACACTGACCCATTTGACTACTCTGCCAGCCAATAAAAACTTATTAAATGCCTTCTATGACCTTGACATTTGTTTTAGACTATAGTGGACTTTCAATAATAAAAAACCATGACTCCTAATGAGAGGGCCCTAATTTCCTCTTCTTAATTTCTCTGCCTTTTAAAATTCCTATTCCATAGTCTCAGAGATGGTTTTATTTATAGCTTAATTACTGTTCATATCTAGGGTTTGCCACAAAAAAAAAAAAGGAATCAAAAAGTACTCGATGAACAATTTGAATTAGATATAGGACAAAGTATTTTATTCCTACATACTGAAGAAATGCTAAACATACACTCATAACAAACATTTTCAGAATGACTTAAGGCTGATTCGTAAACCTTATCAGAACCTAAAGCAGCTTTCATTAGACATTCTGTGTATCACCTATGGCTCTGAATTGTCCAAACAGCTCCTGGTGGACAATAGCTGATAAAATGATCAGGCTTGGATTAATCCTGTTGTTAATGGTTTTCTCCAAGAGCGCTTGAGTAGTACCTAGATACTCCTAACCTACCACCATTCAGATCTTTCTTGATGGGACCTCCTACCTCCAGACCTCTCAAATATACAAATCTCAAGCTTAATAAACATCTATCTTGGGATAGATACTTGTTTGCAAGAGATCAAAAAAAATGCTTATGTCTACTACACTCCAGCTACTATGCTAAGTACTAAAAACAAAGAGCCAGCCCAGTCCAGCTAGATATATTTTAGAAGCCAGGTGCTCATTGCCCCATGGAGCAGTGCAAGTCACTGCTTTACCCACCCACCGTGGGAAGTAGTTCAGCTAGAAAGAAAGGGAGAGGGTAAGGAAATAGTCTCTTTTCTCTATCTACTGAATCATCAGGTGCTTTGTTTCAGTAATGGAACTCTTCATCGTCTTAAAGGGTAAACCTTTTAGTTGTAATTCACACATGGAGGCAGACCCCAAAGCTCCCACACAATTGACCAGAACCACCAGAACCATCTGAGTATGATCTGTGAGATGATCCCATAGTCAACACAACTGTGATACGTACACACACACACACACACACACACACACACACACACACACACACAC
>JAJPUD010027548.1:1065-15472 GCA_023553655.1 Myrmecobius fasciatus | reverse complement strand
CTTCCTTCCTTCCTTCCTTCCTTCCTTCCTTCCTTCCTTCCTTCCTTCCTTCCTTCCTTCCTTCCTTCTCTCTCTTCCCCTTCTCTCTCTCCTCCCCCTTTACCCACTCAGTTAAATGGTAAATCCAAAATGTTCCCTTTCTTCTTTCCTCCCATTCAACTCTTATTTTAATTAATTTTCTTTTATTGTTCTTTCCTCTCAAAAGTTTAACTTTGCTTTATTCTCATCATTTTTTTCTCTTCTGGCCTGTTCTTGTCTGATTCCTGGGCTATACCTCTATTTGTTTCTTTCTTATTTTTTTCTGTATCCCTCATAGGGTTAAAGCCTCTGAAGTGCCAGGTTTGAGCTCTATCTTCTAATCAATTTTTGTGTTATTACTTTTATAGATCTTGCCTCCTCCTCCTTTTTTTCTGCTGTGTTTCACTCTTGGAAATATCCATTTGTGAGGGAAGCAATTTGGACAGAGGCAGCACCTCATGGGTAGAAATTGCTTCGTCCTAAATCCTGCATCCTAGCGGCCTCCTGCCCTGATTGTGATGGGTCTCCTCCCCAGAGGCCATACCATCTCACCTTTGCCTTCCTGCCCTCTCACTCCACTCCCTTTATTCCTCCTCCCTCTGGGTGCCAGCTGCCCCCAAGACTCGGCCTATTTCTTTCATTTCTGGGCATGGATGCTTCCCACTGAGACACAACACCCTCTCAGGGAGGCTTCTACTCACTCATCATGGGCACAATCTAAACCAATCAGCCCATGAACCAGATACCCTAAAGCTCTGCCATGGAAACTTTAGGACTGGCCCCTTCCCATTTGAATTCAGCAGACATTTCTCAGTCACTCACGACCTGCAGGCATTGGGAATACAAACAGAAATGTGAAATACAGACTAGGTCTGTGCACTCGAGGCTGGACCATGACACCATATTGGTGGGTTCCCAGTTCTAACCTCCATGAAAGCAGGAGCTCTCCTTGTCAGCCCTGATTGTTTCAGCCTGATTCTGGCCTCCTGAACATCATCAACCCAGTAACTAACCACAGAAGGACTGGATCTGACACGTATTTTTAAAAAGTAAAAATAACGTGGTCACAATTTCCCTAGACGGGAAGAAACACACATACTTTTAGAATAGCCTTCTAATTAGTCTGTCTGCCTTTCATCTCTCCCTATTCCAATCCATCCTTCATGAGTGCTTTTCTTAAAAACTTGGATCTGACTGAAACCCCCTTCCTTCTCATTCAGTAAGCTCCCTGTTACCTCCGAGGGGAGTAGCAGTATATTTGCCTTTCCTTGTCTCCCTGGAGCAGTGGTTAATAAATACTTGCTGATGGACTAACTGACCACACGGGAAGATTCTAAGGGCCAGCTGTGAAACTTGCTCCAAGGAGTTAAATGGTCCCCGTTTCAGAGCCAGGCTGCAACGAGATATTAATTATTCATCTCCCTGGAAGTGTGGGCCAGGGGATGTGACAGCAGGAGGCTCCCAGCCCCAGTCACACAGCAACTTCTTGTCTCCTGATCCCACAGCTGTGGAGCTAGGGGCACAATGATGGACTGGATCAAGGATGGTCACCTCCTCCCTGCCCCACCTGATTCTGCTCCAGTCACTCCTACTTCCATCTATCTTGGAGCTCTCTAGGGGCAGGGGCTTTCACCCACAACTAAGGCGGACCCTTTCCTCTTTCCTCTCTTCTTTTGGTGGGGATTTTTAAGTTAAGATGAAATTGGTGATTTTCACTTGCATTCAGACATAGCATCCCCATGCATCTCTCCTGTTATTTTTGGCTGGGTCTCTAGTCTCTGTGCCTGATGCTCTGGAGGTAGCTTTGAAAGGCTGGGACTCCTCCCCACCCCGAGGCTTCCCCAGGCTGAGGTGTGTCTCCTGTTGCCTGTTCTGCGGCCTCTGGTGGCTCCCTGGGAATGAAAGGGGAGTTTGGGAGGGAGACTTCCTCTTCCCCCTGCCTCCTCCTTTTCAGTCCTCTCCTCCAACTATGAGAGCCTAGGGCTTTGGCAGGTTGAGTACTTTGGGAAAAGAAAAAAATAGAAGTCTTGGGACAGGAAACAAGAGTATTGGCTGTGGGAAGGAGAAAAGGGGGGTGTCAGCTGCCAGACTTGAAGCCTGGGGAGTGTATGCTCAGAGCTTGAGGAAGGAAGGGGCTCTGTTCTCAGGGAGTCAGCAGCCAGGAATTGCAAAGAGGCTTTTTTTTTTAACAGCCCATTTCACAGCTTCCAGAAAAGGAGGATGCTCTCTCAGTGGCTTACTTAACTCAAAACAAATGTTTGTTTCCACTGTTTCTCACTCTCCCCAACTCCTCCTCCCATGGTCTCTCCTTCCTTTTTCCTGTAAGTTCCTCCTTCCAGGTCTTTTCCTCACCCTGTGGGAGTGGGACCAGATTTTCCTTCACCTAATTTTTCCCTTTTCTGGGGAGCCTGTTAATGCCTCTTTCTTAGGAGGCACAGATCAGTCTGGAGAGCTGCTGAAAAATCCACAGAAACTGGGCTTGAGCTCTCATTTCAGTTGTGGGGCTATGTCATTAAAAGGTAGGAGCAGAGCACATGTAGAGACATTGTTCAGAAGTTATCAGTCCAATGCCATCTTGAGCTTGTGCTTCAACTTGGAGTCAGAATTTCAGGACAGCTGATTGTATTGACTAGCCGATTGATTTCTTCCTGCTCTCAGGTCTCCTTGATTTTCAGGGTTTCTAATCAACTTGAGGGCATATCCAAGTGCCTATTTTACCAGTCAACAGACACCTTAATTAAGGTTATTTAAGCATTACCTATCACCTTCTTGGAATGACCTGAGAAGCCCAGGTGGGAGAAATCCCTTGGAGTGGTGTGAATAAGGTTGAGATTGAGAAACAGGCCACTGGTGAGACTGGCAGATATCCCTATTTTACCTTCTACTCCTCTCCCCATATGGCATTAAGCCAGTCTTTCCTTTCTCATGATCAGGCACAATGACCACAACCTGAAGGGGAAAGATAGGCCTGGAGGGCCCTTTGTAAAGGGACAAGAAAAGGAAATAGCAGTCATGTATTGGGCTCCTTCAAAACCAACAATTATCAAGCCTCTGCTTTAAGCACGGCACTAAGTATTGGGACACCAATTAAAAGTAATAGCTAATTTTGTATAGTTTAGGACCAAGTAGAAGGTAATACTCGAAGGCTGGAACTGTTTTTCATTTTGTCTTTTGTCTGAATCCAGTTCCTTGTTGTTAAAGACCTTTTTACATATGTGAACTGATTTGACCCACACCCCAATCATGTGGGGTATTCATATTATCCCCATTTTATTAGTAAGTAAGCAGAGGACTGTGAGAAGTTTGGTGACTTGCCCATTGTCATACAACTAGTAAGTATCACAGGATTCCAATGCAAGTTTTTCTTAATGATAAATCCTGCACTTTTTTATTGTTCCATAGTCTCTCAAAAATAATAATAATAATTCTCCTTAAATGAGCGCTGAAGTCCCTCCCTGTTTCTCTATGGTGAGACTTTTTCTTTTTTAAAAAATTAAAAAATTTATTTTACTTTTCCAAATATGTGTAAAGATAGTTTTCAGCATTCAGTTTTGTAAGACTTTGTGTTCTAAATTTTTCTCCCACCTTTACTTCTCTTTTCCCCAACACAGCAAGAATCTGATATAGATTAAATATATGCAATTCTTTTAAACATATTTCCATATTCCACATATTCCATGTATATGAAAAATCAAATCAAAAGAGGAAAAAACCTTTGAGAAAGAAAGAAAAAAACAAAGAAAGGTGAACATACTATGCTTCAATCCACATTCAGTCTCTGTAGTTCCCTCTCAGGGTACAGATGGCATTTTCCATCCCAAGTCTATTAGAATTGCCTTGAATCACCTCATTGTTGAGAAGAGCCAAGTCCATTAGAGTTAATCATCATATAATCTTGTTATTGTGTACAGTGTTCTCTTGGTTCTTCTAGTATCACTCTGCATCAGATAGCGTAGGTCTTTCCAGGCTTTTCTGAAATCAGTCTGCTCATCATTTCTTATAGAACAATAATATTACATTACTTTCATATATATAGTGAGTTTTTTCTTGTGACAAATAAAACATCTAACAAACAGTATATGCAGCACTCCCTACCCAAAGTCTCTACCTCCCAACCCATACTGATTTTGAGAGACTAATCTCTCTCAAGACTATGATAAATATAAAGTGTTAAACTTAAAAACAACAACAAACAAAAAACTAGGTTTCCAAAATGAGTGAAGCTGATGGATATGGATACCCAGACCACTAAATTTGTTTTATCTTAATTCTTGAGCACTTCCTTCCTCTAAACCTTGTCTCTACAGATAGAAATTCCAGGAACAATACACATACTTCGCTGTCAGGCTAAGGACAATTCTTCTTCCAGTCTATTTTCCAATAGAGCTTTGTGTACAAGGATATGATTAACTTCTGAATCTCACAAGCCACTGCCATGTACAGTAAGCCATTGGTTAGAGTGATGGGTTAAGGGGCCAGAGGAAGATTAGGGTTTATATTTTTTTTGTGTGTTTCCTGATCTGTAAAATAGAGATAATAACAGTACCTACTTCCTAAGGGTGTTGTGAGGTTAAAATGAAGTAGTTGTAAAGCTCTTTGCATTTAAAGCACTCTATAAATATTATATTATTGTCTACATATCAAAATTTACTTTTTTTCAAAGGGCTTTCTTCTACATAAGCTCATTTGTCATCACTTCAACTTTATGATTGTTCTAAAAATAATTTCCCCATCTTTGATGTTGTTCAGTCGTTTTTTAGTCACGTCAGATTCTTCATGATCCCATTTGGGGTCTTCTTGGCAAAGACATGAGTGGATTGCCATTTTCTTCTCTAGCTCATTTTACAGATGAGACTAAGTGACTTGCCTAGGATCTTACAAAGTGTCTGAGACCAGATTTGAATTCAGGAAGATGAGTCTTCCTGACTCTAAGCCAGGAATTCTATCCTCTGAACCACCTAACCATCCCATCTCTGATAATTGTTCACAATTGTGCAGCTTACTACAGCTTGCAAGGTATATCTCTACACAATCCTAACTTTGAGATGTGTGCTACAAAGTATCATTACCCCCATTTTACAGATGAAAATATCAAGGCTTAAAACATAGATAAATTGCCCAGTCACAAGTGGCAAAGCTAGAATTTGCACCAATTCTCTTCTAGTCTTCCAATTCTCTACTAGTGCTCTTTCTCTTTTGCAAGACTGCCTTTCAAATTGGGAATAATAATGCGCGGACTCCCTTACCTTAAAACATGGTTGTGTCTAGAACCATGAGATATTGAATATAAAAGTGCTGTGAATAATGTAGATATAAGGTATCGTTATTCAGTGAGATGATTCAGGTCAGTTCCAATGATCCTGTGATGAGGAGAGCCATCCACATCCAGAGGAAGTTCTGTGGGAACTGAGTGTGGACCACAACATAACATTTCATTCTTTTTGTTGTTGTTTGCTTGCATTTTGTTTTCTTACTCATTTTCTTTCCTTTTTGATCTGATTTTTCTTGTGCAACAAGAGAATTGTACAAATGTTTACATTAATTTAAAAAAATTTTTAGGCAGACATTCTCTTCATTTAACTGATGAGGAATGTGATGCTCAGAGGATAAGTTACTTCCCCTAATCACCTAAACTGGTTAGTTCCAGAATCCTTGACTCCTGCCCCAAAGCTTAGTTGGGCAGATCATTTCCCCCTTGCAGCAAGGGGATATTCTCTATCACCTTCTTACTCTCCATACTCCCTATCTCGGGGCCTTTGCTTAGTTCCCTTCTGTGTTGCTAACCACAGTGCAAAGCAGAGAATAGAGAGTGCCAAGTGGAGAGAAGCCGGAAGCCAAGTTCCCGGCTCTGCTTGGCCCAGGGAAAGCTCTCTGCCTCTGGCTCTGGTCCTGGATCTGATTCCTCCAGCTCTCAAGAAGAGCTGGGGAAAGTCACTATTTGGCTTTTGGTGTGACTGACAGGATGGAGGAGAGAAAAAGAACTGGAGACTGGAGAATGTGACCGGCCTTGCCAGCCCCACACTCTGCCAGGAGCCAGGCTGGGCACGGGGCCTTCGAGCTCCCTCTCCCCTCCGGCTGAGGTGACAATGAGGGGCTGGAGATGCTCTCTGTCGGCTCTAGCATAGAGTGGGTCTTTCTTCTTGATCCCTCTGTGATCAAAAGCATTTAGGGGGTCCCATGGGAGAATATGGGACAAACTGGGAGAGGCTTAATCAGCTATTGAGGCTTTCAGTTGGGGTTTTTAACCCAGGGTCCATAGACCCCCTCCTTCCTCCTGTAGAGAGAGATCTTTGTTTTTACTAACTTTCAACTAAACTTTAGCATTTCCTTGAATTATGATTTTATATATATATATATATATATATATATTACTTTGAGAAGGCTTCGCCAGACTGCAAAAAGGGTCCATGATCAAATGAGATAGCATATGTACAGTGCTCTGCACATCTAAAAGTGTTGTCTAATTGCTAGCTGCTATGGTGATGGCACAAAAAAAGATTAAGGGCCCCTGCTGGAGGTGGAAACCAGTATTTTGTCTCTGCCTTTCCACTGGCTCTATCCTCCTCTCAGAGCTCTCTTACCATCTCATCCTATCCTGTGGATCAGCTGCTTTGAGTACCTTTGAATTGCCAGTTAATCAGAAGATATTCTAGGTTAAAACTAGGAACTGACCGGGCCAGGGATGAAGGGAATAGAGATAAACATAATCCCTAATTGTCTTTCCTTCGTCATACCCTGATTATTCCCTCCATTCTGGCCTTCCCTTCTCCTGGGCTTTGGGTTTTCCCCCTTCTTGAGGGCTTCTGGGAAATAGGCGGTGGAAAAGGGTCCCAAAGGACTGCAAGCCAGTTAGGCCAGACTGTTTGGGGGCTGATGGTGGCAGAAAAGGGGATGTGCTGATAGCTGCTTTTAGTCAAGTTCCAAGTTCCTGTGGTGAGAACATGAGCCAGAGGCTAATGTAGCTGCCAAAAGTTGGGGACTCACAGGCTGAGGTCAGGCAGTAGGCTCTTTCTCTCTTGGACATCCCCTTTCCTTTGGATTTTGAAAGCTTTTTTGAGGAAGGGAGTAGGGTTGATACTTGGAAAATTGCTTCCCTGGAGCAACTTTGCTGAGCTAACAGCTCTACTAGTGGGCTTGCTATGGACCTGGCTCTTGAAGGAGACATTTCTGCCCCTAACACCGTGAGATATATAGGACCAATAAGCCCATTTAATAAAATGAGGGAAATAAGATGCAGAGAATTTACGTGACTTGCTAGTGTTACATGAGTAATAACTGTCAAATCTGGGATTCAAACCCAGCTGTTCCAAAAGTCCAACCTTCGGTCTATTATAGATTCCTGCTGCTTTTAAACAGCCTCTTTTGGCTGAGACATCAAATGTCCTCTCTTGCTACCTCAGAGAAAGATACAACTTTTAATGTCAGTCAGTAAGCATTTATTAAGCACTCTGTACCAGACAGTGTACTAAGCACAGGGATACAAAGAAAGCTAAAAGGCCCTTCTCAAGGAGCCTCCCCTTCTAATGGAGAAGACAACACACAAACAACTATGTGCACACTAGATAGATAGACATAAATAGAATGTTATAGATGTATATATATTTACATATATTGCCCTATGTACACAGAAGATTTATACATGTATACACTAGACACATGGTTAAAATTTGTGCGTATATATTATGTATCACACATGTATACTATGTAAAGCTTTATATATCTAAATATGACACATAGTATACATCATATGTACACGATGTACACATAAACATAATTTTGTGTGCCATTATCTAATCCACATACATACATAATGATGTATATATATATAAATTCATGTTTGTACGTAGTTTACATATTTATGATACATATTATATATAGTTTATATGCAGTACACATAAATGTGTATATGATAAATTGGAGATAATCACCAGAGAAGTCTCAGAGCTCCTTGTCTCTCTTACTGAGTATGGCAGCTAGGCGCTGGATTTTGGCTGGCTGTCCAATCACTCGAGACACGGCGTTTCTAGTTAGAGCACTGCTGTCTGTATTGGGTGATCTTATCTGGCCCTCCAAAATCTTCATTGATTGAAGGAAGGCTTCATTCAAGTCTCAGCGGTCACCAGCTCTCACCTCCTCATTCAGCAGTGGGCTCTTTATTTATTTATTAAACCTTGGTTTAGTCTGATTCCTCTATCCCTGGTCTGCCCTTGTGCTCGTATGTCGGATCCTGCTCTGAGAAGACCTCTTCATGATACTGACACTTCGTGTTCAGAGCAGTATATCTTTCCCTTCCTCTCTTCTTCAGTCCCTTTTTTCTTTCCTCCCATTGATTAAGTGCCAAGAGCTGTGCAAAGTGCTGGGGGGTACAAAAAAGGCACGAGGTAGTTCGGGCTTTTAAGGAGCTTATAATCTGATGAGGAAAACAACATGTAAACGAATCTAATATATACAAAGCAAACTATATCCAAGATAAATAGGGAATAACCGTCAGAAGAAAGGCCATTGAAATTAAGATGATTTAGGGAAGGGGTTTCCAGTAGAAGTTTAGATTTTAGTGGAGGGTTAAAAGAAGCCAGGAAAGAGTGGAGGAGGAAGAATGTCCCAAGCAAGGGAGACCACACTCCATCTCTCCGGTCCCTTTCTTCCATTTCTTCTTTACGTTTTTAAAAACATTTTTGTCTTTCTATCACCTAGATTCCCCCTGTATCCTCCTCCTTCACCCTTCCTAGAGACTCCCCAGGGTCAGCATTTCTAACAGTTTGAAAAGGACTATAAAACCATCCCTCCTCCCCACTTCCACCCTGGGCTCCCTGCCCACAGCCCTGCTGTCACATCCCTAGCCTCTCCACCAACTGAATTGTCTCTCTGTCTTGAGCCAGAGGCTTGGTCTCAGAGGCCTGGGGTTGGACTCCCACGTGTGGGAGAGGGTAAGGTGTTGGGTTCTCAGGACTGAACTCTTGAGAAAAAAAATTCTCCATCCAGTCCTGACTTTTGGACTTTTGGTGCTTCCCACCAAGATTCAAGCCCTTCTGTTTGCCTCTGGGTGGAAAAAGGCTGGGAAGGGACTGCTGAGAGGGATGAGGGGGTGGACCTGCCCCTGGGATTTAGGGCCCAGCCCCAGTTGATGAAGCAGGAAGCTTGTGAGTTTCTATCCCTGACACTCATCCCACAGGCATCCCCATGGAGGAAGTTGCTAGAGAGCAAGGGCCAGGTCTTTCCCTTTATTTCTCTCCTCTGGTGTTCCCTTCCTTCTCCCCCCCTTCAGCACAGAGCCTGAGGAAGCTGATAGTTCTTTTTCTCTCCAATCTTTCACCCACGACTGGAAACGCATGTGGTCTGGGTGTGTATACCGTGTGAGCCATCTCTACCCTAAGGAATCCCTGGGATCTCCCAGCAAGAGTCCCCAGGGCATCTGCCTCTGGGTCTTGCCCTCTTCCTCTATTTTCTTCCCAGAGCCCTTCATCTCCATTTCACCCCCCCCTTCACCTTAGCTCTCCAGCACATGAGCTCTTCCACAGATTGCTCCCTCCCCACACCCTGTCTGACACTGTCTCCTTGACAGCCTCACGACATTCCCACACTCCCAGGCCAGCTCACACACACTTTCCCCTTTGCTCCCCGTTCCTCATTCACTCACACAGTCTATACTAACCTCAGGAAACTGGAATATTTAACTGTCTCTCACACACACACCACACACACACACACACACATCTTCCAGCAGAAACCAGTTTTTATTCTGTAATCAGTGAGAGACCTTGGGAACTATGGGGTAAAGCTCCTCCTCCCCCCACCATCCCCGTCCTGCTCTGCACACATGGGATAGACATCATCTCTTTCCATGTGATATTCTACCTTCCCACTCCTCCACAAATGAGAACACACCATCTCAAAGCATTTCTCAGGCTCTTGGCTCTCATGTGGTGTGGCTCTGGAAGTCTGTTCTCACAGTCTTACCTTCTGCCCTTCCAAATATTTGTGCTTTCCTCCCATCCTCCTGAGATTCTGGGGCTGAGTCACCCTGCTGTCTGAAAAGCTCCTGAGGTCTCAGGACTGGACCCAGATGAGACATCATAAATTCCCCACCCCCAGGCAGCAGAAGGGCTTCCCTGACTCACCTTGGCCTGTGCAGCTGGATTAAAGGAGGTCAGCCTGTGCTCTTCTGGAAGAATTCAGGGAGGCATCCCCTTAAACCGTATCAGCCCAGGCTGGTGACAGTCCCAGTCTCTGCCTCTACCTGGCCCCTGGCCTCCACATGCTTTCCAGCTCTACCTGAAACAGACTCCAACCCACCCCTCATCCCCCTATCTATCATCCTTCTCTTCCTGTAGCCTGGACTTGTCCATAACATGCTCATTGTCTTTGCCTTACCCCAGCTCTTAGATGGACCTCTTGGTTCCCCTTGCTCCTTTGCCCTTACTTCACCACTAAATTGACAGAAGCCAAACCAGATTTATGAAGGGTTCTGAGAAAATGTTCCAGGAATCCATTCATCCTGGTTCCTTCTAGTAGAGCAGGGTTCCATAGGGACCTGAGGGACTCTAGAGATCATCTTGTACAACCTCTCTTATTTTACAGTTGGGGAGATCAAGGCTCAGAAAGGTTAAAACAATTTCCCCAAATTCATAGAAGTAACACGAACTCACCCGGAGCTACTAAAGGTTATAGGGTCGTGCTACTATGAGCTAAAGGAAAATGGTGATCTAAGAAAATTGTACCTCTAAAAGTGATCAAATAGTAAAAAATCCCTACAAGTTGTATTCAAACCTCATAATAGTGTGGTGTGTATGAAACATTGAAGATACTCTTAAACAGATCAGTTGAATCACATTTCAGATATTCTTTTTCCTCTCTCTCTCCTTCCCTGTCCCTTTCTTACTCCTGCCCCTTTCTCTTTTTTCTCCTTCTCTTCCCCCCATGTATTCTTTTGAAATACAAATGCACCACCCCCAGACCCAAGGATTCCATAAACAGGTCCCCAGAGTTTGTCGTCAGAAAGGACTTGCCCCCTTTCTTGGAGGAGGCACACTCCCCATTCTGTCAGTGAAAGGTTTCAGGTTTTCAGGCTGGAGCTGCTCCCAAGGGGCACTATCTCTGTCCTGCCGGGGTAATGAGACCAAACCTGCCACCCAATCAGTAGAGTCCAGTTGGTCTGGGAGGCATTTGCTCTTGGGAAAGTGATACCTTCTCACTTAGAGACAGAAAGCTGCTGGCAAGCTTATGGGCCGGCTCCTGACCCTTCACTGGAAGGAGAGTTCTGATACTCATGAAGGGAGCTGGTGTTAAAAATCCCCTACAGCTCCCTTCTACCGAGCTAGACCCTCCCCAGAAGCCTCTCCCTCCTGAGACTCCAGCATTCAGGACGCGGCTGAGCGAAGGCAGGCTGATGGCTTGGGGGCCTAAAGCCAGCCTCTCTGGGAGTAGGACAGCGGGGTAAGCCTGAGGGCTGTCCACTGCCAGGCAGGCCGTCCTTCATTCTGGCTCTTCTTCCCTGGTGCACGCATACATTAGCTGGGTATCCAAGGGAGCTCCAACTCTCCTAGAGTCCTTCCCCTGAGTGAGCATGTCACACGTGTGTGCTTGTGTTCACTGGGACGTGCCCACAGTGCATGTTGTGGGGATGAATACTCTCTTCAGCTGTACCCCAGAGATGCTCCAGTGCGATCCCCATTCCTTCCACAGTGGCAGCAGCATGCTTTTTGGCTGGCCACGATGGCCATCTCTAAATAAAAAGGAGACTGGGAACGAGCGGATGTCAGTCAGTCAGTCAGTCAGCAGATATTTATTAAGAGCTAAACTCTGGGAATACAAGACAGGCAAAAATAAAGAGTTTCTGCCCTCAAGCAACTCACCATCTAATGGGGGAGGCAATGGCTAAAAGCAACGAGAGCGGGACTCTTTCTGTGTCATGGGGGAGGAAGCAGCTGAGAAAGATGGGTGATGGGAAAGAAGAGAGAGGGACAACAGCTGGGGAAAAGTAACTGCCCCGATGTGTTAAGAGACAGCACGCCCTGCTTGTGACGACCACTCTCTACCTGCTCCTTTTTTCCTAGTCTCCAAGGCCCACTGATTCCTGTCTGCTGGGTTTTCTGCCATGTGAGCTGGGTGGGGATTCGGGAGTGAGTGTCTCCACAGGACCAGATAGAGGAATAAAGAGGGCGGAAGCTGTGAACGGTGCTGAGCATGTCTGTTTTGTGAAGGTTTTAAAAGTGTAAATAATATATATTCTTTCTAATTACATGGAAAGGCAATTTCCAATAGTCAATTTTTAATAAGATTTTGAGTTTCAGGTTTTTCTCCCTGCTTGCCCTGCCCTCTCTCCACAATGGCAAGCAGTGGGACATAGGTTGTGCATGTGCCATCGAGGCGTGCCTGAGGAGAGAACTGGACGCTAGGAAGGTCCCGTTTGGGCCCCTGATAGACTCATTGGTGTAATGAGGAGGGACTCCCAGGGACTGTGAGTGAACATGGAAAGCGAGCTCCCTAACTTTTGATTTTGGGGGAGTTGAAAATAAGACGACACTGTTTTCCGGATGAGGGCCAAGACGTGTGCACGTCTCTGGGAGGAACTTGTGGGAGGGCGGACGTAGGAATGGAAAGTGCTTCACCAAGGGTAGATCTTTGGCTGGGTTGAATGAGAATCCTGCAGGATCGGGGATTCAGAGCTGGAAAGAACCTTACAGGTCCTCTGGTCCAGCTCCATCATTTTCCATGGGAGAAAAATGAGACCAGAGAGTGGGTCTCAAGTGGCTTGCCCGGAAATCGTACGGGTGGTAAATGTCAGTGCCCAGTCTGGGCACTGTCCGCCTGGCATAAACACTGAAGTGAACAGAGATGAGGGCACGTGGACGCAACCTCCGTTACAGTAACACTGCTTTATCCTTCCCCTCCTCCCCCCACCTTTAGCATAGCGCTCTCCAAAGAATGGCTGTAGAAGAAACTTTTCAGTGAACAGATTCATGTCCGCATTGGGGGGTACCTCCGTACTCAAGCCTTTCCTCCCTTTCTTTGTCCACAGCCAGTAGCCGCCTAATGGGGAATCCTCCGGCTTCTTCTTTCATGGGCAGTTTCCTCACCAGCAGCCTGGGATCCACTGCCCCTGCACATCCCAGTGGTCCCACTTCCTCCCCTTCTGATCAGGCCTATCGAGGCCCCCACTCCGGGACCTCCCAGATCTGGTTCTCCCACTCCCATGAAGGTAAGGAATTCTGGACTTCCCCCTCCCCCACACAGTCCCAGCTGCAGTGAGGGGGAGGGAAAAGGAGGGGTTCTGTCCTCTGAGCTTGATTTTGTGGGCTGACGACTTGGGAGCAAGTGAATGGCCCCTGGACTGGACTTCTGCTGACCTTTGCGCCCAGCAAGAGTAAGCTCCAGCCATAGGGAATGCACAGCACAGGCCTAGAGTGGGAAAAATTGGGCACTACGTGAGACAGACTTCAAGCCCTTCTTGGTGGGAGCCTCTCCCCGCTCGGTGAATTCTAGGCCTAGGGCCCAAGCCTTCCTCATCATCCTCTTCCCTTGGAAGGAGGAAGAAGCAGACACATTAACAATTGATTCAGCCAGATGTGCAGAGACAGAAAGGGGGGTGGGGTGGCAGGAAGGGGTAAGGTTAGTGGCTAGAGAAATGTGTTTCACATCTGGGTTAAGGCTTCATCCTGAAGTCCCACTGGAAGTGACAGGGCTGTTTGGTAGCCCTGGTAGAAAGAATGCTCCCATCTGTGCCAGCCTGGGGGTGGGCAGGGGTGTCGTGGTGTACAGGGCATGCCATCCCTTAACAATCCAGGAGAGGGGCACAGCTGTGGCCAGCCTACCTAGTCATGGCTTGTCTGCCATAGCTCTGGTCTCGGAGAAGGGCCCGATAAATACTTGTTGTTGATTAATCGAGGCTCCACAGATTGTATGGCCTGTAAGAGGTGGAGGGAAATCAACTGTCCGTCAACTCTCTTTTCTGGATTTGGGGCGGCTGCTTTCCCCCAGTTAGTTGTCCCTCCCTCCCTCCCTCCTTTGGTATTACCCATCTTCCTCAGTCACTTCCTCCCACATGACACACAAAGAGTTAAGCCCTTGTTGCCAGCTGGCAGACAGAGAGGTAATTGCAGTTGGCATTGAGTATAGAGGGCTTTCCGCTCCTGGCACCCAGCTCCGCCGTAACTCAATGACTCTGATGAGCGAATGTCGTGCTTGCTAACAGTCCGTCCGACTCACACCGTACACCTCGTGTTCCATCAAGGGAGATTAGTGTACAGCTTGGGGGGAGGGGAGAGAGACAAGCAAGAAGGAAAGAGACACAGAGAAAGTGAGACAGAGACAGACAGAGAGAAAGGAGGGGGAAAAGGGAGGGAGAGAGAGAGGAGGGGAGGAGGGAAAAGAGAGAGAGAGACAGACAGAC